>JAVTVY010054928.1:0-31834 GCA_036873755.1 Hanleya hanleyi | reverse complement strand
AAGATTAACTTCAAGAAATATTGCATAAATGTGCTGCACTTAATACAATGGTACGACAATAATACTGGAAGTGATATCGAAATGGCGACATATATAAATTTAAGAAGGCCTTATCCATAAGACAAACTTCGACTTAGCAAACTCTGGAGTAAAGTTTTCATACGTCCGTCGTATTGTATCCCAGGTAAAATTCAATGTTATCAGTTACGTTGTGAAAGTCACACGTGGTATAGAACCTTGAATTATCTAGTGAAAGCATTCTTATAACAAAGAATCATCGAGAGACAAAGAATAAAATGATAAATATAGACATAAATAAATATGCATTCATATTGCACATAATTTGTAACAACATGATAATTCTGTCCGCCATCGCCAATAACCTGTAACCATATAGACGCGATCATGGTTTTGGTCCTCGTACTACTATTGGAAACAAATCATGTTAACATGTATTCCTACGAAGTAGGCTACCATCTGCAAATTGTCCGGTAGTCAGTCAGACGAAGTAGGCTACCATCTGCAAATTGTCCGATACACATTCAGTGAGACAGTGAGTCCATCCGAATCCTTTCGTCGGCAAAATAAGGAGAACCGTTGACATTAAGACCTTGAGTTTTTGCATGAAGGTGCATCAGGGGACTGTTACCAGCAAGTTCTGAGCTGACCTACTTTTGATAAAAAAATTCTGGTGATTTTTGTTGAAAATCACTGGTGATTCTGACTTGGGCCGTGCCCATCGTAATATAGGCAGGATTTCAACTTGGGGCGGGGGATTTCCAAGAGTTCAGTGTGCGTCAGAGTCCTAATGCATGCCTACCCTACTTCATAGGTCCGTTGACGTTAGTCACACAGCCATGTTCGAAATGTTACCAGCAATTTCTGCAAAATTAAACCATATTATAATGTGTTACTGCTCACACCTACACAAACTGCGGGAAGAGACTTAATTTCTTAATTTCTCAAATAGACTGACAACAACATTGCTTGAACAGAAATGTCAGCGTTCCTTTCTCCCTGGGTGACAAGAGTTTGGCCAGAGAAGTCTAAATCTGCCAGTAATGAAACGGACAAAGCAAATTGTACCTGGTTATAATATTGGTCTTCAATCATCAGATGTACTTATGATACATGCTAAGGTGTGTAATCTGGTGTTTTTACCAGCCACCTTCTGTGACGCGTACACACACCATCTGTGGAGTTGTGCATAATTCGATAACTGAGAGGACCGGCGTTGTTGTTGACCAGTTGATTTCTAGGACTCCGATATCCGATATCACGGATGGTAGGCAGGGTATACGAGCGCCTCATCTCAACGGAAACCTCAGGAGCTCTAGGTCTTCTGGTAAATTCGTCAGTTGTTGGGACTGCAGTATGTCGAACTTGGTCCACTCTAGAAATAGATTCACCTCCTGCAGCTACGGTTTGGTCCTTCCATGTTATTTTCTTTGTACATGTTCTAGCTGAAACTACACGTTTTGTTTTCTCGTCGCCGGTTAAATCCTTGACGCCTTTAATCGATCCTCGGGACCCTTTACGCCCTTCCTCATCATGCTTACCAGTGGCTTGCCACTGGAGGTTGGAAATTGTTTCTTCTGCAAGATCTTTCGTTGACTTCAGCACGAATCCATTTTTTCGTTGTAGAGGCCTTGGCATTTCCACCGACGTTTCAATGTTGGTATCGCTACCTTTGTAGCTGAGTCCATAGGGGTCCGTCCTTCTGACAGTTGCTCCTGAGTGTTCTCTGTTTACCATTACCTTTCCTGCTTTCACTATTTCTTTTCTCTTCAGCATAACTGCAGGGTTAGATGTTAATTTGGGCCGATGGGGTCCAGCTGATTTAGACCCTTTGGTTCTAACTCCTCGGCTGGTTTGACCCTTCCCTTTCTTTACTGGTACATAGTTTAATTCAGTAACAAAGACAACTTTCGGCGGCCTTGTTTCATCTATAGGTTGTAAAGGAGTTCTTTTTCTAACAGTTCCTTCTACTGGAGCGAGCGAAGCGCTTGTATCGTCGTCTATTGTTGCGTTACGGTGGCGCAGAGTTTCCATATCGAGATTATCAGATTCAACACTTACTAGTCTTGGCCAAGAATTCTTAGGCTGGTCGTCCAAATCGGTCAAATCATCGTGGCTTTCGACTGGAGAGTTAATGTTTCTGTTCTGCAGAATATCCACTTCCGTCTGAAATATTGGTGCTTTACCATCTTTAATTTGCTTAGGACGATCGACGTTGTCTTTGGCTATTGACGTGTCGTCTGGATCTGTTGTCATGGAAACAACAGATCTACTGACAAGCTGTCTCTTCAATGGCACCGCCATGTGATTGTTATCTTCAAAATAAGCTCTTCCTATATGTCGAATAGCTCCACAGATTTCAGTCATAGTCACTTTCTCACGAGTAATCGAGGCAACGATCTGGCGAACGAGTTTAAACCTCGACATCTCCACGGGTGAAAGGTGAGAAATATCTGCCGTGAAAATATCCGAGCTGTCGTCTGCTATCGAGTCAGTTCGCCAAGGTCTTGTTTTCAAACTTTTCCTGAAATTCAAAAGGGCGTTCTGGTGCTTTGCAGTTTCCACGCTATGGTAAGTGCAGAATTTCCGTCTCTGAGTTTCCAGACATCGAGAAGCATGTTGTAGATTGTGTTCCATCCCTTGGTTACGTGTTCTAGTTAGTCTGCTCACTTTTATCGGTAAAACGGAATATTCGCCAGTATTCACATCATCACTGACGTAATTCTCCACAGAATCCATGGCTGGGTAATTTTTTTTACAGATATCAGTGTTATTTGCGAAGACAGATCTTTTTCAGTCAGACTGCAGATGTTCACACTGTCTTTGTGGGCAAAATGTTTGCTCTTCGGCAGATAAATCATGCAACGTTCATGCAAACTAGGCGGGTTATATTCGGTGAGGTTCAGTTAATCCCACATGCTGCTTGTTGTAAAATGCTATCTGTCTACCACTTGGATTAAACCAACTCAAATGCGTACCTTTGTTTCGCTGCCAACTATTATTGCATATCGACTACTGAAGACGGAGTTTCCCAGCAACAAGGCATTTATCGCGGCTGTGTCGGTAATTTTACAGTGCACCTATAACTAATCACACATGATTTTTGGCAATATCTGTTCCATGCCTATTGAATTACCACCGTTTTGGCTGTAGCTCAAGGTGGTGTGTTCACTCTTAGATGTGCACGTTAACCATGTAAATGGTAGTTATTCTCCAAGTTTGGCCTGTCATACATAACTGACTATCTAATACGACACTTCAGGACTGTGTTCCTAATCTGCCGTTGTCATGCAGTTACCAGATACACTATTTAACCTGAAATAGGCGACCTTTGGAAGTCAATAAACGTGAAAAGGCACACGGTGTGTCTTTTGTGAAGCCCTCAATACCCATTCACGCCTAATCGACAGATGATACTTAATAAACCCTTGTCAGATGTTTTGGTTCATTGACTACATACCAAATTACCGGCACATCTCGGACTATATATATTTGATGGCCTTGTATACGGAGCGATTTATGAGAGTAATGCTAAATGTTGTCTATATTTCAATATACAGATTCTATGATTACCGTTGATATACACGTCAACCCTTTGTATATATATTGTTACGCCTGTCTTTTTCAAGTTTATTACGTTGAAGTGATACTAGATTAGTCTAAAGGCGGAGAAAGAGGTAGAGAGCTCAAATACTAGTACAGGATGTCTCCGTACCAAATAATTGCTGAAAATGCGAAAAAACGCCTCCCTACCAAACTTTTTGCGCTATCTTCGGAACGACAGAAAATGGAGAGCTGACGCTCCGTGACTTTATAGTTTATCATATTTGAGTCATTTTGAGCCTACTGGCATAAACCCCCCCTCCTCGAGTAGAGGATCATGGATAAATTCAAGATGGCGTCCACCTGGGTACCAGAAAATGATATTTTCGTCATTTTTTTTCAAAATTTCAGCTTTTCCGCGATGAAAAAGTGGGTAAAAACTATTTTATTTCACATAACATTAATGTTTATTATTTTATCACGCAATCATTGCCCATCATTGACCTTTGACCTCTCAGGTCAATGCGAGTCAATATGCGCACAAAGAAAGTATATAGGGAGCAAATCGGGCCCCATTGACCTTTGACCTCTGAGTGCATTATATCCCATGATGCATCACAATTTCGTAGTATAAAAGCGCATTTCGAGCCCTATTGACATTGCGGCGCAACGCGCAGAGGGGAGGATTGTGGAGGTCACGTGAAGGTCAAGTGAGTATAGTAAACCCCATCTTCATTTTATCCAGCCAATTTCTACGTTTCCACTTCGAACCTGCCTTGATTTATCTGACCCCTTCAGCGTTCAAAATCCGAGATGTAAATTTCACCAGCTAACGACAGAAGAACCAATCAGAACGTACACATCGATTTCGAGTGAAGTCACATAGGGTGACGTCATCCTCTATTAGCGGCGTCCTTCCTCCTAATATGGTGCCCACTAATTAGGTCAGCCAATCAATAACGCTCTTGTGTGACCCATTTCGAATTTCAAATGTTTTCGAGGTCAGTGACGTCTCGTGTCTATTTATAAGTTATTTGAACATTGAAGGGGTCCAGATATATCAAGGGAAGTTCGAAGTGGGAACGTAGAAATTGGCTGGATAAAATGAAGATGAGTAAACCTTATTCAGTATCAAGGTGATTTAAACGCATATTGATCTTTGACAATGCGCATGCGTGAAAAACGGGTGTGACCTGGGTATGAATGTCTGACCTATATCTGGTATCGGTGTAACATCATTGTTTACATCCGGGTCTTCGGTGTGGGGATGATTGAATGATAGGAATGCCGGTACCTGTATCCCGGTACGGTGTTTTTCCATGGACTGGGCACTTTACATCCGGGTCCTTCTATCAGTGGAAAGTTTTACAGCCGGGGACTTGTTCATTCGGGTCCTTCTATCGGTGTTTTTCCATTTTGTGGGGACGTGGGTGTATGTGAAATTCGGATTTGTCCCGAAAATATAAAAAGCGAAACACGGACTTTACCCCTAAAATAGGGGAAACCCCTATCAAACAGGTCTAGAGGGTCATATATACACCGGACAGAGAACAACAGCAACAACAACAACAACAACAACAAGTGTTCATATAGTATATTATCTCACCATACCCACGCTGGAGGAGCCGCGTTGGGTATGTTTACAATACAAGTAGGCTCTTGTTCAATCAGAAGCCGCCATTTGGCGCTGCATCTGTCATATTCGTTCTTGCCCGTTAGATGTATTCTCGGCTGCTCTTATCCAATCAAAAGCCGTCCTTTGAGAAAGTTCAATATTCGGTCATGTTCGCTCTAATTCGTATGCTCTAATACTGGCCGGACAGACCAGGATATTTTTCAGGCAGCATATCCTGAAACAGTTGTTTGCATGAGGCATGGGAATGGACGTTTTGGGGTCGAGATGAGCCGGTAGTGGGCGTACTGGGTCGGGGAGATTGCACGTTTTCGGAATACGCTTGCTTTTATAGACAGTAACGCCCGCCCACGCCTAGCTTAACGCTTCAACCCCCTGGTGAATTAGCCGAAAGGCTCTGATTTTCATGAAATTGCCACCAATACATCGAAATGCAGTGACGCCCGTCTCAACGCCCGTCGTTACGCCTTAACGCCCGTTTCAACGCCAGTCGTTACGCCTTAACGCCCGTCTCAACGCCCGTCGTTACGCCTTAACGCCCGTCTCAACGCCTTAACGCCCTATCTTTACGCCTTAACGCCCGTCTCAACGCACGTCAATGCTTAGCTTAACGCTTCAACGCCCTGGTGAATTAGCGAATAATGCTCTGATTTTCATGGAAATGACACTAATTCATGGAAATGTGGTGACGCCCATCAACGCCCGTCGTTACGCCTTAACGCTCGTCCCAACGCCTTAACGCCCACCTCAACGCCTTATCTTAACGCCTTAACGCTCTAGCATAACGTCTTCACGCCATGATGTAGAAAGATGAGAGAAAAACAACAACAACAAGGATGATAGATCAATCATTTTATTCTCCCCAATGTTACATCATACCCACGCTGGGAGAGCCGCGTTGAGTATGTTTACAATACAAGAAGACTCTTGTCCAATCAGAAGACGCCAATTGGCGCTGCATCTGTCATATTCTCGGCTGCTCTTGTCCAATCAGAAGCCGTCCTTTGAGAAAGTTCAATATTCGGCCATGTTCGCTCTCATCCGTTTGTTCTAATCGTCGTCGGGCAGTGCAGGATATTGTTCGGGCAGCATGTCCTGAAACAGTTGTTTGCGCATTCAGATCACATTTTCCAGGACCTCGGTGACTGGTAGCCCCATATCCTCTTCCAAGTGACGTTTGGTCTTCATGATTGACCTGTGCGTGGGGTCGCCTTTCATTTCAAGCGGTAGTAAGGTATACTGTTCATAGATCGCCATGGCTGTTTTCCTGATGCAGGGGCGCATTTGGGTGTATGCCTGTTGCAAGTTATCCTGTCCGGCGTCCTCGATCGCTGCAGCGTGAGTATTGATAGCTTCATGCACAATACGGTCCCAGAAGGTAGGTTCTGCCTCACTTTCCTGGAATGTTGGCTGACTATCTGGGGTCAAGCTCCCCGTATCAGTAAATAGACTCTCAGCAATCTCGGTTTCGGTGAACTCTCTTGTGCCACGGAGTCTTCAATCCCATGTATATTTTTCTCGTGTCGCACCATATCGTAACGTCTGGTGAACGTGCGCTCGCACTCAGAGCAAGTATAAGCCATGTTGACGGTTGAACGTTGACTGTGCGTGTTTTGGGAATACACTTGCTTTTATAGACAGTAACGCTCGTCAACGCATAGCTTAACGCTTCACCGCCCTGGTGAAATAGCTCAGAAGCTCTCATTTCCATGGAAATGACATTAATTCATCGAAATCCAGGGACGCCCATCAACGTCCGTCGTTACGCCTTAACGTCCGTCTCAACGCCTTAACGACCTATCTCAACGCCTTAACGCTTATCTTAACGCCTTATCTGAACGCCTAACGCTATGATGGTGACAGATGAGAGAACAACAACAACAAGAATGACAGGTCAATCATTTTATTTACCCCTCCTGTACATCATACCCACGCTGGGGGAGCCGCGTTGGGTATGTTTACAGTTTAAGAAGGCTCTTGTCCAATCAGAAGCCGCCATTTCATAACGACCTTATATGACCACTCACTCTCACTAATTCACTCACTCACTCACCATCGTTAGTGCGTCTATGCGTTAACACGGGCGTTGGGCACGCCTCACGGGCGTTGGGCGTGCCTCACTCACTCACTCACTCACTCACTCACTCACTCACTCACTCAGTTAATCACTATATGTACAGACACCACCACCACGGCGACCACCACCACCACCACCAACACCACCACCACCACCGGACGTTGATGGTGGTGGTAGCTCCCGTGGGGCGGAGCTCTTGGATCGGAGCTCTTGGAACCCAGAACTCGGAAGTGACGTCATCGTACGCATGTGATTTTCATGGAATTGCCACCAATACATGGAAATCCGGTGACGCCCGTCAACGCCCGTCGTTACGCCTTAACGCCCATCTCACCGCCTTAGCGCCCTATCTTTACGCCTTAACGCCTGTCTCAACGCCCGCCAACGCTTAGCTCAACGCTTCAACGCCCTGGTGAACTAGCTCAGAAGCTCTGATTTTCATGGAATTGCCACCAATACATCGAAATGCAGTGAAGCCCGTCAACACCCGTCGTTACACCTTAACGTCCGTCTCAACGCCTTAACGCCCTATCTTTACGCCTTAACGCCCGTCTCAACGCCCGTCAACGCTTAGCGTAACGCTTCAACATCCTGGTGAAGTAGCACCTAAAGCTCTGATTTCCATGGAAATGACACTAATTCATCAAAATGTGGTGACGCCCATCAACGCCCGTCGTTGCGCCTCAACGCTCGTCTCAACGCCTTAACGCCCGCCTTAACGCCTTATCTTGACGCCTTAACGCCCTAGCATAACGCCTTCACGCCATGATGTAGACAGATGAGAGAAAAACAACAACAACAAGGATGATAGATCAATCATTTTATTCTCCCCAATGTTACATCATACCCACGCTGGGAGAGCCGCGTTGAGTATGTTTACAATACAAGAAGACTCTTGTCCAATCAGAAGTCGCCAATTGGCGCTGCATCTGTCATATTCTCGGCTGCTCTTGTCCAATCAGAAGCCGTCCTTTGAGAAAGTTCAATATTCGGCCATGTTCGCTCTCATCCGTTTGTTCTAATCGTCGTCGGGCAGTGCAGGATATTGTTCGGGCAGCATGTCCTGAAACAGTTGTTTGCGCATTCAGATCACATTTTCCAGGACCTCGGTGACTGGTAGCCCCATATCCTCTTCCAAGTGACGCTTGGTCTTTATGATTGACCTGTGCGTGGGGTCGCCTTTCATTTCAAGCGGTAGTAAGGTATACTGTTCATAGATCGCCATGGCTGTTTTCCTGATGCAGGGGCGCATTTGGGTGTATGCCTGTTGCAAGTTATCCTGTCCGGCGTCCTCGATCGCTGCAGCGTGAGTATTGATAGCTTCATGCACAATACGGTCCCAGAAGGTAGGTTCTGCCTCACTTTCCTGGAATGTTGGCTGACTATCTGGGGTCAAGCTCCCCGTATCAGTAAATAGACTCTCAGCAATCTCGGTTTCGGTGAACTCTCTTGTGCCACGGAGTCTTCAATCCCATGTATATTTTTCTCGTGTCGCACCATATCGTAACGTCTGGTGAACGTGCGCTCGCACTCAGAGCAAGTATAAGCCATGTTGACGGTTGAACGTTGACTGTGCGTGTTTTGGGAATACACTTGCTTTTATAGACAGTAACGCTCGTCAACGCATAGCTTAACGCTTCACCGCCCTGGTGAAATAGCTCAGAAGCTCTCATTTCCATGGAAATGACATTAATTCATCGAAATCCAGGGACGCCCATCAACGTCCGTCGTTACGCCTTAACGTCCGTCTCAACGCCTTAACGACCTATCTCAGCGCCTTAACGCTTATCTTAACGCCTTATCTGAACGCCTAACGCTATGATGGTGACAGATGAGAGAACAACAACAACAAGAATGACAGATCAATCATTTTATTTACCCCTCCTGTACATCATACCCACGCTGGGGGAGCCGCGTTGGGTATGTTTACAGTTTAAGAAGGCTCTTGTCCAATCAGAAGCCGCCATTTCATAACGACCTATTATGACCACTCACTCTCACTAATTCACTCACTCACTCACTCACCATCGTTAGTGCGTCTATGCGTTAACACGGGCGTTGGGCACGCCTCACGGGCGTTGGGCGTGCCTCACTCACTCACTCACGGAACCCAGAACTCGGAAGTGACGTCATCGTACGCATGTGATTTTCATGGAATTGCCACCAATACATGGAAATCCAGTGACGCCCGTCAAGGCCCGTCGTTACGCCTTAACGCCCATCTCACCGCCTTAGCGCCCTATCTTTACGCCTTAACGCCTGTCTCAACGCCCGCCAACGCTTAGCTCAACGCTTCAACGCCCTGGTGAACTAGCTCAGAAGCTCTGATTTTCATGGAATTGCCACCAATACATCGAAATGCAGTGAAGCCCGTCAACACCCGTCGTTACACCTTAACGCCCGTCTCAACGCCTTAACGCCCTATCTTTACGCCTTAACGCCCGTCTCAACGCCCGTCAACGCTTAGCGTAACGCTTCAACATCCTGGTGAAGTAGCACCTAAAGCTCTGATTTCCATGGAAATGACACTAATTCATCAAAATGTGGTGACGCCCATCAACGCCCGTCGTTGCGCCTCAACGCTCGTCTCAACGCCTTAACGCCCGCCTTAACGCCTTATCTTGACGCCTTAACGCCCTAGCATAACGCCTTCACGCCATGATGTAGACAGATGAGAGAAAAACAACAACAACAAAGATGAGAGATCAATCATTTTATTCTCTCCAATGTTACATCATATCCACTCTGGGAGAGCCGCGTTGGGTATTTTTACAATACAAGAAGACTCTTGTCCAATCAGCAGCCGCCATTTGGAGCTGCATCTGTCATATTCTCGGCCGCTCTTGTCCAATCAGAAGCCGTCCTTTGAGAAAGTTCAATCTTCGGCCATGTTCGCTCTCATCCGTTTGTTCATCGCATTTTCCAGGGCCTCGGTGAGTGGTAGCTCCATAAACTCTTCCAAGTGACGCTTGGTCTTCATGATGGACCTGTGCGTGGGGTCGCCTTTCATTTCAAGCGGTAGTAAGGTATACTGTTCATAGATCGCCATGGCTGTTTTCCTGATGCAGGGGCGCATTTGGGTGTATGCCTGTTGTAAGTTATCCTGTCCGGCGTCCTCGATCGCTGCAGCGTGAGTATTGATAGCTTCATGCACAATACGATCCCAGAAGGTAGGTTCTGCTTCACTTTCCTGGGATGTTGGCTGACTATCTGAGGTCAAGCTCTCCGTATCAGTAAATAGACTCTCAGCAATCTCGGTTTTGGTATCAGTCGGTGAACTCTCTTGTGCGTCGGAGTCTTCAATCCCATGTATATTTTTCTCGTATCGCATCATATCGTAACGTCTGGTGAACGTGCGCTCGCATTCAGAGCAAGTACAAGCCATGTTGACGATTGACCGTCGACTGCGTGTTTTGGGAATACACTTGCTTTTATAGACAGTAACGCCCGTCAACGCATAGCTTAACGCTTCACCGCCCTGATGAAATAGCTCAGAAGCTCTCATTTCCATGAAAATGATATTAATTCATCGAAATCCAGGGACGCCCGTTAACGCTCGTCGTTACGCCTTAACGCCCGTCTCAACGCCTTATCGCCCTATCTTTACGCCATAACGCCCGTCTCAGCGCCTTAACGACCTATCTCAAAGCCTTAACGCTTATCTTAAAGGAAAAGTTCGGGTTTGGTTGTCTTTGATACATATTATTACAACTCACCAAATTAAACCCAGAAGATATATTTTCTCATTTTAAAATTTTTTTTTGAAGGAGTACTAATCATTTTAAAACCGCGAACTCGCAGAGATAGAGTGCCGCCATTGTATCGTATCCAGAAGGCGGATATGACGTAGGGGAAAGGCCTGGAACTCTTCTGTCTGTTCGGGTAATATACGTGAAGCACGGGGTCTTTAGTCGAAATTGAGTGAAATCATGTCGACGAGCGGCAGTTCCGACTCCAGCGGTGAAAGCGATGAGGAAGCTGTGTTTGGTCTTCAGGGCTACCAATTCGAGCCGAAACGCTCAGATACGGAGATCAGAGCTGCCGGGATAGCAGCTCTAAAGCGAGACAGGCTACGAAATGAAGGCAGAAGCCCGCGTGGAATATTTAGTACATCATGTACTCCATGTATGGTGTCGGTGCACACGCTGCTCTCATCGACCGCTTACGGGAGAGATCGAGTGTCTTCGCTGTTGGGAGAGCGAACAGAGCCGCGCTCTGGCAACTAGAAATGAACATGGTATGAACTATTTAGTATTTGAAGTAATTCTTGCCAATGTTTACACCGTCAAACTTGCACCTTTACACACGCAGCTTCGTGCTGTCAACATATGTTCTGCCTTCCGCTTACGTCACACTGTTTTACATAGTTTTACTCCTATTGGCTAAAATAAGTCACGTGACAATACAATGGCGCTTTCCTGGAGTTCGGTAAATTTGACGGTATCACAGCAATTGGTTAACTATTTCTGTGTTAAAATAAATTCCAAAAATTTAAAAAAAATACAGTTGAATACCATTTGACTAGCTCTTTCAGTTGAAATATAGCTTTACCATACCCGAACCTTTCCTTTAACGCTTGGAGCTCAGAGCTCGGAAGTGACTTCATCGTACGCATGTGATTTTCATGGAATTGCCACCAATACATCGAAATGCAGTGACGCCCGTCAACGCACGTCGTTACGCCTAACGCCCATCTCAACGCCTTAACGCCCTATCTTTACGCCTTAACGCCCGTTTCAACGCCCGTCAACGCTTAGCTCAACTCTTCAACGCCCTGGTGAACTAGCTCAGAAGCTCTGATTTTCATGGAATTGCCACCAATACATCGAAATGCAGTGACGCCCGTCAACACCCGTCGTTACACCTTAACGCCCGTCTCATCGCCTTAACGCCCTATCTTTACGCCTTAACGCCCGTCTCAACGCCCGTCAACGCTTAGCGTAACGCTTCAACATCCTGGTGAAGTAGCACCTAAAGCTCTGATTTTCATGGAAATGACACTAATTCATCAAAATGTGGTGACGCCCATCAACGCCCGTCGTTACGCCTCAACGCTCGTCTCAACGCCTTAACGCCCGCCTTAACGCCTTATCTTGACGCCTTAACGCCCTAGCATAACGCCTTCACGCCATGATGTAGACAGATGAGAGAAAAACAACAACAACAAAGATGAGAGATCAATCATTTTATTCTCTCCAATGTTACATCATATCCACTCTGGGAGAGCCGCGTTGGGTATTTTTACAATACAAGAAGACTCTTGTCCAATCAACAGCCGCCATTTGGAGCTGCATCTGTCATATTCTCGGCTGCTCTTGTCCAATCAGAAGCCGTCCTTTGAGAAAGTTCAATCTTCGGCCATGTTCGCTCTCATCCGTTTGTTCGTCGCATTTTCCAGGGCCTCGGTGAGTGGTAGCTCCATAAACTCTTCCAAGTGACGCTTGGTCTTCATGATGGACCTGTGCGTGGGGTCGCCTTTCATTTCAAGCGGTAGTAAGGTATACTGTTCATAGATCGCCATGGCTGTTTTCCTGATGCAGGGGCGCATTTGGGTGTATGCCTGTTGTAAGTTATCCTGTCCGGCGTCCTCGATCGCTGCAGCGTGAGTATTGATAGCTTCATGCACAATACGATCCCAGAAGGTAGGTTCTGCCTCACTTTCCTGGGATGTTGGCTGACTATCTGAGGTCAAGCTCTCCGTATCAGTAAATAGACCCTCAGCAATCTCGGTTTTGGTATCAGTCGGTGAACTCTCTTGTGCCTCGGAGTCTTCAATCCCATGTATATTTTTCTCGTATCGCATCATATCGTAACGTCTGGTGAACGTGCGCTCGCATTCAGAGCAAGTACAAGCCATGTTGACGATTGACCGTCGACTGCGTGTTTTGGGAATACACTTGCTTTTATAGACAGTAACGCCCGTCAATGCATAGCTTAACGCTTCACCGCCCTGATGAAATAGCTCAGAAGCTCTCATTTCCATGAAAATGATATTAATTCATCGAAATCCAGGGACGCCCGTTAACGCTCGTCGTTACGCCTTATTGAATTGAATTTGAATTGAATTTTTATTCACCAATCAAATGAATATGTATATACAAAAAATATGGTATAAATTATTGCAAAATATTTGCAAACAATATAATCTACATGCAACGCAATAAAGTGATTGGCGGGAATAAAACCCCAGGGGGCTTGTTCTATCCCTGTAGGACAAGTGGGTAGCATTTATATAAATATATATATATATATATAAATATATAGTGTATAATACACATTTCTAATTTACTTTATAATATAGGGTGATTAGTGAATATTAGCTCTCTGTTGACTTTTTAAAAAATAATGTTATCGTTGCAGCCTTAGTTGCGATAAGATCAGATTTCCAGTAGATATATTTTTAGTTTGGATTTGAATAACGAGGTAGATTTCATACATTTGATCAGAGAAGGTAGTTTGTTCCACTCTCGAGGTCCTGTGGTTTTTGTGGTATAATATGACAAGTTTGATTTATAGATGGGTCGGTAGAGGTTCCAATTCTGGCTTCTAGTTTGGTAACGGTGTACATCTGATTGTTTCGTAAAGTAATTTTGGAAGCTTTTTGGTAGTAATTCTGGGTGGTGCATAAATTTATGCACCATCAACAGACATGCGTACATATTTAATTTGGGTAGTTGTAGAATTTTCAATTTTATAAATAATGGTAATGTATGGTCTAGCTTTTTAGATAAAGTTACCACTCGCAATGCTCGTTTTTGCAACATGATAAGCGGACTCAAATGAGTTATATATGTATTCCCCCAGAGAAGGTTACAGTAGGACAAATAAGGGAATATCATTGAGTAGTATAATATGTATAATGTTTTCTTATTTATTGAATTTCTTAAGTAATTAATGATTCCGATATTTCGTGAAATTTTATTACAGATATAATTTATGTGTGATTTCCAGTTTAGTTCCTCGTTGAAAAAGACGCCCAAAAACTTAAATTTACTGGCACGTTCAATTTGATGTCCAGAAATAGCTAATTCGACATTATCAATTGATCGCTTTCGCCTTATCGCCCTATCTTTACGCCATAACGCCCGTCTCAGCGCCTTAACGACCTATCTCAAAGCCTTAACGCTTATCTTAAAGGAAAAGTTCGGGTTTGGTTGTCTTTGATACATATTATTACAACTCACCAAATTAAACCCAGAAGATATATTTTCTCATTTTAAAATTTTTTTTTGAAGGAGTACTAATCATTTTAAAACCGCGAACTCGCAGAGATAGAGTGCCGCCATTGTATCGTATCCAGAAGGCGGATATGACGTAGGGGAAAGGCTTGGAACTTTTCTGTCTGTTCGGGTAATATACGTGAAGCACGGGGTCTTTAGTCGAAATTGAGTGAAATCATGCCGACGAGCGGCAGTTCCGACTCCAGCGGTGAAAGCGATGAGGAAGCTGTGTTTGGTCTTTAGGGCTACCAATTCGAGCCGAAACGCTCAGATACGGAGATCAGAGCTGCCGGGATAGCAGCTCTAAAGCGAGACAGGCTACGAAATGAAGGCAGAAGCCCGCGTGGAAAATTTAGTACATCATGTACTCCATGTATGGTGTCGGTGCACACGCTGCTCTCATCGACCGCTTACGGGAGAGATCGAGTGTCTTCGCTGTTGGGAGAGCGAACAAAGCCGCGCTCTGGCAACTAGAAATGAACATGGTATGAACTATTTAGTATTTGAAGTAATTCTTGCCAATGTTTACACCGTCAAACTTGCACCTTTACACACGCAGCTTCGTGCTGTCAACATATGTTCTGCCTTCCGCTTACGTCACACTGTTTTACATAGTTTTACTCCTATTGGCTAAAATAAGTCACGTGACAATACAATGGCGCTTTCCTGGAGTTCGGTAAATTTGACGGTATCACAGCATTTGGTTAACTATTTCTGTGTTAAAATAAATTCCAAAAATTTAAAAAAATACAGTTGAATACCATTTGACTAGCTCTTTCAGTTGAAATATAGCTCTACCATACCCGAACCTTTCCTTTAACGCCTTATCTGAACGACTTAACGCCATGATGGTGACAGATGGGAGAACAACAACAACAAAGATGACACGTCAATCATTTTATTTAACCCTCCAGTACATCATACCCACGCTGGGGGAGCCGCATTGGGTATATTTACAATTTAAGAAGGCTCTTGTCCAATCAGAAGCCGCCATTTCATAACGACCTTATATGACCACTCACTCACTCACTCTCACTAACTCACTCACTCACTCACTCGCCATCGTTAGTGCGTCCATGCGTTAACACGGGCGTTGGGCACGCCTCACGGGAGTTGGGCATGACTCACCCACTCACTCGCTCACTCACTCACTCAGTTAATCCCTATATGTACAGACACCACCACCACCACGGCGACCACCACCACCCCCCCCCACCACCACCATCACGACCACCACCGGGCGTTGATGGTGGTGGTAGCTCCCGTGGGGCGGAGCTCTTGGATCGGAGCCTTTGGAGCTCAGAGCTCGGAAGTGACGTCATCGTACGCATGAAAACGTGACCGGGACTGACCTTTGATCCCTGCGCACAATAAACCCCTATATGTACAGACACCACCACCACCACCATGGCGACCACCACCACCACCGCCACCACCACCGGGCGTTGACGCCCGTCAACTCCCGGTGGTGGTGATAGCTCCCGTGGGGCGGAGCTCTTGGATCGGAGCTCTTGGAGCTCAGAGCTCGGAAGTGACTTCATCGTACGCATGTGATTTTCATGGAATTGCCACCAATACATCGAAATGCAGTGACGCCCGTCAACGCCCGTCGTTACGCCTTAACGCCCGTCTCAACGCCTTAGCGCCCTATCTTTACGCCTTAACGCCCGTTTCAACGCCCGTCAACGCTTAGCTCAACTCTTCAACGCCCTGGTGAACTAGCTCAGAAGCTCTGATTTTCATGGAATTGCCACCAATACATCGAAATGCAGTGACGCCCGTCAACGCCTGTCGTTACGCCTTAACGCCCGTCTCAACGCCTAAACTCCCTATCTTTACGCCTTAACGCCCGTCTCAACGCCTTAACGGCCTATCTTTACGCATTAACGGCCGTCTCAGCGCCTTAACGTGCGATCAAAAGGGTTTGGAGAACGATTGATCTGGTCAAATGGTGGTGGTGGTGTCTGCACATATAACGATTTTTGTGCACAGGGGTCAAAGATCAGTTCCGGTCGCATGCGTACGATGACGTCACTTCCGAGCTTTGAGCGCCAAGAGCTCCGCCCCACGGGAGCTACCACCACCTGGGCGTCAAAGCCCGGTGGTGGTGGTGGTGGTCGCCGTGTTGGTGGTGTCTGTACATATAGGGATTAACTGAGTGAGTGAGTGAGTGAGTGAGTGAGGGGGGAGTGAGTGCGTGAGTGAGTGCGTGAGTGAGTGAGGCATGCCCAACGCCCGTGATAACGCATGGACGCACTAACGATGGTGAGTGAGTGAGTTAGTGAGTGTGAGTGAGTGGTCATATAAGGTCGTTATGAAATGGCGGCTTCTGATTGGACAAGAGCCTTCTTAAATTGTAAACATACCCACCGCGGCTCCCCCAGCGTGGGTACGATGTACTGAAGGGGTGAATAAAATGATTGACCTGTCATCCTTGTGGTTGTTCTCTCATCTGTCACCATCATGGCGTTAAGGCGTTCAGATAAGGCGTTAAGATAAGCGTTAAGGCGTTAGGATAGGGCGTTAAGGCGTTGAGACGGGCGTTAAGGCGTAACGACGGGCGTTGATGGGCCTCCCTGTATTTCGATGAATTAGTGTCAGTTCCATAGAAATGAGAGCTTCTGAGCTATTTCACCAGGGCGATGAAGCGTTAAGGTAAGCGTTGACGGGCGTTACTGTCTATAAAAGCAAGTGTATTCCCAAAACACGCACAGTCGACGTTCAACCGTCATCATGGCTTATACTTGCTCTGAGTGCGAACGCACGTTTACCAGACGTTACGATATGATGCGACACGAGAAAAATATACATGGGATTGAAGACTCCGAGGCACAAGAAGCCGATACAGAGACTGATGAGAGTTCACCGACTGATACCAAAACCCAGATTGCTGAGAGTCTATCTACTCATACGGAGAGCTTGTCCTCAGATAGTCAGCTTACATCCCAGGAAAGTGAGGGAGAACGTATTGTGTTGTGGATCGTATTGTGCATGGAGCTATCAATACTCACGCTGCAGCGATCGAGGACACCGGACAGGATAACTTACAACAGGCATACACCCAAATACGCCCCTGCATCAGGAAAACAGCCATGGCGATCTATGAACAGTATACCTTACTACCGCTTGAAATGAAAGGCGACCCCACGCACAGGTCCATCATGAAGACCAAGCGTCACTTGGAAGAGGATATGGGGCTACCACCCCCACGAGGCCCTGGAAAATGCGACCAGAATGCGCAAACAACTGTTTCAGGAACAATATTCTGCCCTGCCCGACGACGATTAGAACAAACGGATGAGAGCGAACATGGCCGAATATTGAACTTTCTCAAAGGACGGCTTCCGGTTGGACAAGAGCAGCCGAGAATATACAGCACCAAATGGCGGCTTCTGATTGGACAAGAGTCTTCTTGTATTGTAAATATACCCAACGAGGCTCCCTCAGCGTGGGTATGATGTAACAAGGGGGAGAATAAAATGATTGATCTCTCATCCTTGTTGTTGTTGTTTTTCTCTCATCTGTCTACATCATGGCGTGAAGGCGTTATGTTAGGGCGTTACGGCGATAAGATAAGGCGTTAAGGCGTTGAGACGGGCGTTAAGGCGTTGAGACGAGCGCTAAGGCGTAACGACGGGTGTTGACGCACGTCACCGCATTTCGATGAATTAGTGTCATTTGCATGAAAATCAGAGCTTTAGGTGCTAATTCACCAGGACGTCGAAGCGTTAAGCTAAGCGTTGACGGGCGTTGAGACGGGCGTTAAGGCGTAAAGATAGGGCATCAAGGCGTTGAGACGGGCGTTAGGGCGTAACGACGGGCGTTGAAACGGGCGCGTTAAGGCGTAACGACGGGCGTTGACACGGGCGTCACTGCATTTCGATGTATCGGTGGCAATTCCATGAAAATCAGAACTTTTGGGCTAATTCACCAGGGCGTTGAAGCGTTAAGCTAGGCGTGGGCGGGCGTTACTGTCTATAAAAGCAAGCGTATTCCAAAAACGTGCAATCTCCCCGACCCAGTTCGCCCACTACTGGCTCATCTCGACCCCGAAACGTCCATTCGCATGCCCCATGCAAGCAACTATTTCAGGACATGCTGCCTGAACAATATCCTGGTCTACCCGGTCAGGATTAGAGCATACGGATTAGAGCGAACATGACCGAACATTGAACTTTCTCAAAGGACGGCTTTTGATTGAATAAGAGCAGCCGAGAATACATCTAACGGGCAAGAACGAATATGACAGATGCAGCGCCAAATGGCGGCTTCTGATTGGACAAGAGCCTACTTGTATTGTAAACATACCCAACGCGGCTCCTCCGGCGTGGGGACGGGTTAAGTTTGGCGTTGGTGGGTGTTGCTACAAGATGACACTTCACACGACGCATTCGGACCACGGATGGTCCATTTCTACACCAAACATCTTCCTTCACACCCTCAAAATGTCCACTTTGGTTACTACTCCTACTAATGACGTCACCAATGACGTCCGAGACGACTTGGACATCCCGCAAGTCGTGGTCTACACCCCGAGGGCTTCACTTTGACACCTCAGACGACGCATTCGGACCAAGAATGTTCCCTCAATCGATGAACACCACCCCCCCCCATGCACCTCCAGAATGACCACTTTACTTACTACACCTCAACTGCCCATGCGCAGATTGGTGCGACTTCCAATAAAAACACGCCAGTCTGACTCTACCCCACCTCTACCTCTATTTCCCACGTCCAAAATGACATCTTCAGTTACCACTGCCCAACTGGGCATGCGTAGCACGATGCGACTTCCAAGAAAAACCATACCATTCGTCGTCTACATGCAGAGATCTAAAAGATGACGCCACACACGGTCCATTCGGACCAGGGATGGTCCATCACTTATGAACGTGTTGATCTTTCGCTCTTTATATGTTCAAACCCAATCCTAAATTTACATACACCCACTAAGCCACCATTCCTCTCTCTCGGCAGGCCACCACCACCAGGCGTTGACGGGTGTCAACGTCCGGTGGTGGTGGTGTCATCGCCCACCACCGAGCGCGAACGCCAGGTGGTGGTGGTGTCTGTACATATAGGGGTGAACTCATCAGTCCATATATATATTTAAACACCAATCCAACCCGACCCTATCCCAAGAGAACTTCAAAACAAGGCCTCCCACGAACCAATCGGACCACTATGTGTCCATCGCAACCTCAAAACGTCCATTCCAATGCCCCTTTTCTACTGCGCATGCGCAGACAGACGCTATTCCCAACCACACCTATCCAGTTGGACGCCCACCCACGAGAGCTTCACACTGATACCTCCCGCGACTCATTCGGCCACTATTTTCGTATATCACTTGAGGCTAAAATCTGGATTCTGATGAAAAAAATTAAGCCTGGGCAAATCAAATACAAACGCTATACGCATTCAAGCCAGAATACCCCTGGTACTGTTCCATGTCCGGATACCGCCCCTGTGGAATTAAAATGTAAGTCCCGGTGAAAAAAATTAACCCTGGGTAAAACAAATACAAACACTATACACTTTCAAGCCAGGATCCCATGCCTCTGGTACTGTCCTATGTTCGTATACCGGACCTCGTAAAATTAAAATGTAGATCCCGGTAAAAAAAATTAAGCCTGGGCAAATGAAATACAAACACTACACCCATATATGCCAAGATTTTGTGCAAAAAGGGGGATTGTAAATTCAACGTCTGGAGCAAGCGCGGACCACCACGAATCTGATTGGGTGAAAATTTTACGCGAGGTTTGGAGAGCTGAAAATAGCATAATCCCACCGGCAGCTATAAAAGCCCGGCAAAATCGAGCAGACATAAATCTGACTGAATCATGAAGGCCATGAGGAATATAGCCGCCTGGCGAAGAATGGTGCAAGTTGTTGACAGCCCCCTTGCATACTGAGCGATCCTGATGGCCATGTACGCGGATTTGGAGGATAACGCAGGCCCGGAAGATGTTATTCAGATATTCACACTGGATGTGCTGGATGTTTCGCCGGTAGAACCTGTTCACGAAGCCCTCTGGACAGCTTATTGGACATTTCTACGGGATCATCGACACCGGTAATCCCGGTTGGAGCCGTGAGAGCCTGACCGTCTAAAAAATAAAAAATAAGTCCTCGCACACACGACCAGTTAAATTCCTACACGGGTCATTTACCCCTTACCCATCAAGAAGAAAAAGTTCGCGTATATACTAGACAGTTTTACATCCACCCGCCTTACCTCATGAAAGAAAAAAAATGAACCCCGTTAATTTTGATCCTACACATATAACTCGAATATAACTGTAAAAAGAAGGATTGTAAATTTCTATAATTACAAGCGTCTGGTCCGTCATTCATAACTCAGCCGTCGTCCATTAGAGAATATCCGCGTCCATAATCCAAAGACCTATTCCATATTCCGTATAACAGTATTAGCACCAAATTCAAAAAGACAATCATAGTATACATAAACATAGGCTTGTTTCCTACAAGAGAGAAGCGGTCAACAGTTTTCAATGATGCCGGCAGACATCATGATGTTCCAGAAATATCAAATCCGTATCGCTGATCAGTATTCTTAATCCATAATATTTGTTGTAAAGTCGTCATCTAAAGAATGATGTATCTCAGTCATGCTTTGATTGTGACTGTTCATATGAGTACCATGAGGATCTTGAAGTACATGGGTTCATACGGCCCCTAGCCCCGGGTTAAGCGGAATTAGACACAAGTTACGAAACGTAACGCCATAGATTTTGCACGCTACGCTCGTATTTTGCTATCAGCATGCGATATGTATCGCCAAATATGAGAAACTTTGAGTGGAGGCGCTTGGTGGTGTAGCCCTGTAGAATACGGACGTCTGCGAGAGCATGTTTATTCGGTCCAATGAAAATATTAGACAGCATCATACATTTCCCCCCATGGCTGGACAAAATAATTAGTTATATAGTCATATAGTTTTACACTGGGCCTTGAATTCAATTTTGTTTATATCGACAATACGGACGTGAGAGTACGCATTTCTGTGCGCAATTTTTTCATTGGCTGGTTGTTTTTACCAGAAATCACGCTCACAATGCTAGAATCCCAACACGGTGTATAAAAAGACAGGTTCAGCGGAGCAGACGACACTTTGGGCCACACTTTCAAGATGCCGTACCAAACACGATCAAAAACCATTAGGCAATTACAGATGACTTGTGAGGCACAATGGAAAATATTGGACGTGGTGGCGGCGGCGGGCAGACCTGTGAGTGTACTACAAGCCGATGTTCACGACGCTGCGGAGGAAAGAGAATTTCTTGAAGGTGTCATTCGGAGGCTAAAAGAGATCATCCAGCGAAAAAATCACAGAGCTGCGAGAATCATCCAATACCATGATGGAAGCTTCAGCCCAACTCACAAGATACCGGGAGCGGGTGATGAGTCTCACGGACAGAATTAAAAGATTACAAGTTGCCATCCAATGCTGTGTATGCAAGACGGGGCTAGCAATGTACGCCCTTTTCCCATGCGGTCATCTTAGCATGTGTTCTGACGGCTTTCCGAAATTGCTGTGTGCTACAGTATCAATACAGCCGTGTATGCATCTAGCGGTGAAGTGTCCACTATGCCGGCGCAACACAGAAACGATCAAAGGGATATACAGAAACTAAACCATCAGGTTTGATTCGTACGGCCCTTTTCATAGCCACCTTAATCTCCCGAAGGAGAGACTTTCTTTCAAAAGCACAATAATTAACACCAGCTCCCACACAATAGAATAATAGTAATAAAGAACATCATCCGATGAGATGAAATATTTTTTTATTCTGCTAACAATAATACGGAATATTTTACAACAGTAAATCACCCTATTCAACATTACGGGGCAATATGGAATAGTGCCAATTATAAAGAATATTTAACTGTAATAGTAAAGTTATGGCCAACACAATATATACAAGAGTGAGTCACAGTCACCAACAAGTTCATATGCTGCTTACATGATGTGAGCCAGGTTACAGAATATATTTTATTTTTAATTTGTGTCAACGAGATCAGGTAATTTTGCCTTGTTGCTACATCTATCGTGATCCGGAATATTACTGTCCGGCGACCTTCCGATATTTGAACTGCTATTTTGTCATTCATGCATAGGACATTCGGGTGACTGCCACACGTGTTTTTGTATTGCTAATCTGCCGGAATTTTGTCTTTATTCACATTCGAACATCAATTCTGGGTTACTTACCTGTTGGGTGTGAATTCCTGTAGGATTATTCCATAATGCTAGTGTCTAAGGACTAATATTTATGCTCTGTATGCTAGAAACGTTCTGGATTTTACTGACAGCTTGTCTCTCTCGCCAAATGTAACTCCCATCATATTGTAGGACTGGTCACGTGACGTGATGTTTATATTGTCATTTTGGCATTTCTGAGTTAAATGTGGTTGCTGTTAATTGCAATTATGTATCTATTGCAAAGTTTTACTGTTCAAACTATTGTAAAAGCAGTTTGGCCATGTTTTGAGTCGCACTATTTTGGTGCGTATGTAGGCCGGCTTGTTCACTGCTTTTTCTCGGTGAGCTAGGTAAGTGACGTCAGGCAGCGGGAAATATAAATCAAATTCTGCTTACCTATTGTGTTAAAGTAATGATTGATGGCGTCATAAAATAGTTGATTTATTCTAGTTTTAGGGGGAAATTGTAAATAAATTCGGGAATGTCTGTTTTATGGTTATTTCAAGGGAAATAGATACCTCCTGCTTTCAGCCATCTCTCTTGCAGCAATGTATTATGGTGCATAGGCATTACAACCTGTCGTGCCATCCCCGGCAAAATCGTTCTCCTAAATTTGACTTTTATAAATCATTTCATGTTGATCTATTTACTTACCTTGGATCTTGAAGATATATGTACGAGATATATTTTTATAATACCGCCTGATTCTCTCTAATTACCTTGTAATCGCCAGTTGTTGTTTAGCAAGTAGTCCTCCTGCCGTTCGCCGGCGGGCATCTGTCGACCGCGAACGGCAGAGATACGTGTGTTGATTGGTCAATTCAGGTCATGTGACCCCTGACCAGAGGTATTATATACAGACATGGACTGACGTAATGGCAGATAGTTGTATAGCAGGGAAGTGTGCACATCGTCGTGGTGGCATATATTGAGCATATTGAAGGTATACAAATTACATGCATTGTGGAAATATTGCTACCATATTGAATTATATATTGATATATATTCATCAAGTATTCCCATATTCTACAATATTTTTCGGAAAATAAACAAAAACCAGCATTCGCCATATGTTACCCACTACAGCTATCTCCCACCATTCTGAGGTCTCACCACGTCTGACGTCGGGTTATTGGTTCATTATACTAATCTGTTGGTCATTTATTGATTATATATAAAGTGTATGAGAAGTTGTGGAGTGTGTCATTTGTTGATCACAACTGGATTATATTCATGAATAAGTCGTGCGATATAATTTAATTCATTTACTGAATTAAATTGTCTATCCATTCATTTGGATATACTATGCCTGTTTAATTGGAATATTCGTGTAATACCATCCATACGGTGTGGGTGGTAAGTGATATTCTGTTCACTGGATTACTACTACATGAGCAACATGGTGATATTCCGCATACTAGGGAGTGCTATCGTGTGAACAAGTGATATTCCCCATATTAGGCGGTGCTATTGTGTGAACAACGAGTGATATTGCTTTCGATGGATTACTACTGTGAGAGTAGCAAGTGATATTCCTTTCGTTGGATTTCTACAGAGCGAGTGACATCGGATGTTCACATTGTGGATTTGCTAGTGTGTGGGCGACGTGCGATATTGCTCATCGGCTTGTTACAGTGTGAGAGACGTGGGATATTCCCTTACTAGGCATTGTTATTGTCACATGAGAGCGATATACAAAATTATCATAGCACTCCAGACATAGTATTTCCATCTTATATACATATATTCTCTGTTCCTTGTTACTGTTTACAATTTATTTAAATTTATTTAATACTTAAATTGAAAGTGCAGCGTAGATCTATCTGGATATGGGGTGTCCGTCAAGTTCCTCGACAATGGGATCAATATGGGATCAATCTCCATCGGCTCATCAACTCGGGGCGGCGGATCGACCTCCATGGGTTCGTTCATTCGAGGATGCAGGGAAGAAAGATGGAAGGGCTCCTCGACCCTGGGATCAATCTCCATCGGCTCTTCAAATCGGGGTGGCGGATCGACCTCCATGGGTTCTTCCACTCGAAGATGGTATCGGCCAAAACCTATTGGTCCCAGCGCCACATTCCCTTGAGTGTGAGTATCCACACCAACGTGCCCGGGTATGAGACTGCCCCGGTTTGTTTCGTCTCTACCGGTGACCCACATGAACTGATTACCCGGATGATGGACTACCTGGAAACGGTCAGTCAAGCCAGTGCGGCACATCTTGTCACCGTGATGTCCTAGCGGCACTTGATGCACGTATTCCGACGTCGGCTCTGGAGGATGACTCCGAGGACAAAACTGAGGACGAAACCGAGGACGATGGAACCAAACCACCCGATCCACCCAAACCCTATGCCCAGAAACTGAAGCTGCGTTTGTTGGAATATTTGAACCAATTACCCGTCCTCAGGTTCAATTTCGGGCAGTACGATCTGAACTTGATTAAAGAATTCTTGTACCCCTACCTAGCCAAAACCGGGAACATCAAATACGTCATTAAGAAGACGAACAACCACGTTCTAGACGTGCGGAATTACCTGGCGCCGAATTACAGCTATGCCCAGTGGGTAAAAGCCTACGACTGCTCCCAGAGCAAAGGCTGCTTTCCATATACCTACATGACCCACCTGGACCGTCTGGACGAGCCACAACCCCAAGAAGCCTTCTACAACGACCTCAAAGGAGAGGCGTTACCCGACGAACTCCAACAGGCGTGGGTCTGTGAAGGCATGCAAACTCTCCGGGATTTCCTCGTCTATTACAACAATCTGGATGTCGTCCCTTTCCTGGAAGCTACCGACAAAATGGTCGCCTTCTATCGACATATGGGTGTCGACTTGTTTAAACAGTGTGTAAGCATTCCCGGTCTGACCCTGTGGTATCTGTTCAAAGATTTACCAACCTTCTTCGTCCTGATCGAACAGAATGACGCCGACATGTTTGACTGTTTGAAAGGAAACATTGTGGGCGGCCCCAGTATTATTTTCCAGCGGTACCACGAGGAAGAGCTGACCCATATCCGAAGAGGAAAACTGTGTAAGAAAATAATCCGATTGGACGCCAACGCCCTACTACCTAGCGTGTTTGAGTCAACCCATGCGGGCAGGTCATTATACCTGGTGGATGCCTGATGGGCCGGCGTTCAAAGCCCAACGTACTACAAAACATCTAGCAGACGGGGCGTCACCATCCGTCACCAAGGCAACCACACGGAAAAACGAATTGGAGATCGGCGCCTTCCCGTTGACGGATTCGCCATCATCAATACTATACCGACCGTGTTCCAGTTCCATGGCTGCTACTGGCATGGCCATGAGTGTTGCTATATCGATCGCTATACGTCAGGAAGTGGACCAGAACCGCGACTTTATCCAGGGGTTGGGCTATGGGTATGTACAACTATGGGAATGTGAGTTCCACCAGATGCAACGCCGTCATCTCGACATGTACACCTTCCTACACGCCCATGACCGGCTACTTGATTACAGGACCATCATCACCAAATCCGACATCCTACGCACTGTTAAAACGGGAGACCTCTACGGGTTCGTTGAATGTAACATCCATGTCCCTGACCACCTGAAAGCAAAGTTCGCTGAATGTCCACACATCTTCAAAATCACAAGGTGGGACGACACGACATTGGGTCCACCATACGGGCGTATGCCGAGGAAAATAATGTACTCACTCAACCCCGGCGTCTGTTAATCGGCATTATGTTTGGCGAGAAGATCCTGCTGGGCACACACTTACTGCGCTGGTACCTGCGTCACGGTCTCGAAGTCACCAAAATCTATCAAGTGATGGAGTTTACATCCGAGGTTTGTTTCAAGGTCTTTGCGGAGGCCGTGACCGCTGCCCGTCGCCAAGGAGATGCCGACCCCAGTCAAGCTATCATCGCAGAAACGATGAAGTTGCTGGACAACAGTGGCTATGGTAAAACCGTAACCGCCAAACAAGCCCGCAAACGCCTGAATTCACCCCTGTATCGGCGCATGAAGATGATTGACGACATCACGTATGAAGTCACCTCGGCCAAAAAGACCATCATGTATAAATTACCGCTGCAAATCGGGTGCATGGTGTACCAGCTGGCTAAGTTGCGGATGCTGAAATTCCTGTACCATTTCATGGGTGTGTTCTTCGACCAGTCAGACTGGCAGATGATGGAGATGGATACGGATTCCACGTACATGACTCCAACTCGAACTGGGAATCCTTGGTCAAACCGGAACTGCGAGAACGCTATGAAAGCGAACGAGATGGATGGCTGCCGAGAAAAGACCACAACTATGATAAAAGGACCCCCGGCATCTTCAAGTTTGAATGGAGGGGTGAGCCCATGATCGCCCTCTGTTCAAAAACGTACTATTGTTGCGGCGGGGACAACACTAACAAGTTCAGCTGTAAAGGGGTCAATCGTCAGGATAATAACATCACCAAAGCCCTGTACCTCGATGTACTACACAGCCAGGCCAGTGCCAGTGGAACCAACAAGGGCTTTCGTGTCGTCCGGAACCAGATGCCCTCCTACACCCAGCAGCGGGATGCCTATACCTTCTTCTATGTCAAGCGCAAAGTTCTCGCAGATTGTGTGACCACGACGTATCTGGATATTTAGAGTGCTGGATACCATAAAAAAAATGCTAAATTATAGGTGAACTCACACCGCAGATATTCCACTGGACTTCTGTCGTTGATGTTATATTAAGGGGAAATAACTGTTGTTTATTACCCTATCTCGCATATATTGAAACATAAGAGCATCCACTTCGTGTCATGCTCCAATAAAACCCCAACACACTGTTTGAGTGGAAGATGACCATGGCTTTATTTGAGAGCAGACAGGTTTGGTACTAAGCAATTTCATACATGGCAAAACACACATGTACTGACCGTCTATACACCACGGTATTTATGACACGTCAGATACTCACATCCTCCTGATGGTGTCAAAAGGGAGGTTAACTTGAAAGGTCACATGTCAGCCAATGGGACACATCCTTAAAAGATCCATATGGTGACATAAGTGATCGGTCAGAATGTGTCCACCAGTAGGCACAAGTCCCAGATGGTGACAAAAGGAGACACACACGACATACATGCCTTCAAACACATTTGCCATATGAAATTAGTTATGCCATTAGTTATGCCAAGCAGATAGGATAAAGCCACGGCAGCATACAGTGCGAAAAACGAATATCAGCATGGGTGCTTAATATATATAACTCATGACTGAAGTATGAGGAATGCAATGTTAAAGGGTGGGAAAGATAGGGAGGGGATTAAAAGCGGAGACAGAACAGTGTCGTGCAATACGTACTTGCTTCGTCTGAAGCACTTACCCTAACCTCGTGGTGGCCGAGGTCACGTGTCCGCACCGCGCATTCCGAATGGATGGAACAATTATCCTACAATGTAATAATGGTCAAAGGGGAGATAATTCATGTATCCTAGACCGATTGCCTCCCTTGGACCACAGATCTGAATACCAAAATTTATGTTTAAGGCTCAAAGGCAACAGGAGTTCTATAAGACTCAAAGTGAAATAATGTTAATTAATGGTTATTCATTAATTATACTTATTACCCTATCTCGCATATATTGAAACATAAGAGCATCCACTTCGTGTCATGCTCCAATAAAACCCCAACACAGTGTTTGAGTGGAAGATGACCATGGCTTTATTTGAGAGCAGACAGGTTTGGTACTAAGCAATTTCATACATGGCAACACACACATGTACTGACCGTCTATACACCACGGTATTTATGACACGTCAGATACTCACATCCTCCTAATGGTGTCAAAAGGGAGGTTAACTTGAAAGGTCACATGTCGGCCAATGGGACACATCCTTAAAAGATCCATATGGTGACATAAGTGATCGGTCAGAATGTGTCCACCAGTAGGCACAAGTCCCAGATGGTGACAAAAGGAGACACACCCGACATACATGCCTTCAAACACATTTGCCATATGAAATTAGTTATGCCACACGAGCGTCTCCATAGACGCTCGCCCCAAACCTCTCAATTACTGCCCGCAAACAAAACCATGACCATTCATACAGTCAACAATCAAATTATGCAGCTGGGGGGTAAAAACGAATGTCCCTCAAAACCAGCTCCTCCAGTGCTCCCTCCAGAATGTTCAGAAAAAAGTCATTCCCAATGTCAGATAAGTGAATGCCATCTGGCCTGTAGAGGGGCAAACATTTCGCGATAATATCTGGGTGACGAATTATTAAACCACCAGATTTTTTCAGCCTGTTACACACTGCGCGATTCACACGCTTCCGAGCGACCTCAATTTTTCGGGGGTTCTGTGCCCCGAGCCATGACCGACGCGGTAACATATGTGAGAAACCAGCCAAACACTGAGGCAGGAGCCGCTGGAAGTGGTATATGTCGCGATGCATGGTATGGAGAAGCCTGCAGCTGGTCATATAGGACAAGTCATTCGCCCCAGCATGGATGATTAAAATATCAGGGAGGGGCCCTCTTTTCTCGAGTTGTTTGTTCATTTCGGACACAACCCTGCCCCATCGGAGGCCCCTAATGCCAATCCACTTAATGTCGATGCCATGACGCGCGAGGCCGAGGTTAGTACCGCTGGCTTTGATGGCAGCCCGGCGCTGTGCCCAGTAGATTATGCTCGAACCCAAGATCCATACAGTCAGGCCCTGTCGTCTAGCCACAACTAGAAATACTCAAGAAGACAATTAGTCAAATTTCATGCATTTATGCACATTATATGCAACACAATCATCACAAAAACTTTAGCAATTATGAGGTGACGGCCTAAGCCCAAAATGTCGCCAACGACAAATATGTGGCGAATGACAAAAACCATGTGTATGAGAAGTGGAAGAATTTAGACACAATACGATTAACGGATATATCTCTGGTAAGCGTTAGACTTCCATCGACCTAGCAGCTTAATTTGTTCAACAGGTACGCCATGTGCATGAGCTTCGCTCGTCGCTCCTATGCGCAGGGAATGGGGTGTGTAGCGCGCTGGAGGATGATTGGAAAACACTACACCTTTTTTCAGCATGGTGGAAAATTGGTGCCTCGTCAGAGGTGACCCATCAAAATGTACGAACAACTGCTCAGCTGCTGTGCCACTGCATGATGAAATCTCAGCGATACCCCGGCGCAGTGAAATATATCTGGTGACAGATTCAAACGGATTCAAAGCAGCATTGCCTTGGATAGTTAATACGGTCCCCCTCCCCATCTGGTCAGTTTTGGAAAATCTAACCAGGAGTTGGACTATCCTAGTTGAGTGGTCAATTTTAATATCATTAATGCTAATCGCCCTAGGATTATGTCTCAGTCTAGACTCAGAGGTCAACTCACCGACCCGCAAAAATCCATAAAAACTTATAAGATAAGCAGCATGGAAGAGACTGCATTCATACTCAGACTTGCATATGAAGGGGAGGGCTCCCAAAACGTCGGACAGCAATGGAAAGGTAATAGGAAGTCGACTGTCAGGGTGGGTATTAAGGCGCCTGAAGCCAGTCAACATTTTTTTCACAGTAAAATTTTGTACAGGGTCAGGTAAATCAAGCAAATTATGCTGGCAGGATATCCCAGCCAGGTAGGTGCCGACAGTGGCAGGAGAATACCCATGCAGCGAAAGGTGTGCAATGTAACTAATAATTTGAGATATGGGAACAGGCCATATCGGTTTAAGGCAAGCCAATTCGCGGAACCGAGCAGGGGAAGCAACTCCTGAGTTGTATGCTGCCCTGGTATGCTGAGACATTGAAAAATGCAACAGTCTATCGGCTTCTTCCTCTAGATTTCCCACATCCAAGTTGGTACTGGGGTGGGCACTTCCGCAGCCTGAGGGGCGAGTCGACGAAATCGGTCCCACTGAAAACGTGAAATAGAATCACAAATTAAGGTAGGCGTGTGCAGGGGCCTATGTTTTTGTCCTCAGCTAAGGGGACTCCTATGTCAGCGCACACCTCAATAAAGGTTCGCGTCAACCATCCACATTCTTGTGAACCAGCTTTTCCGGCTGCGAAGTAGTCATCTACATAATGAATAAATGAGTCTAGACCTGTTCGTTTCCTAACACACCACTCCATGAATGAACTAAAGCGCTCGAATGTCGCACATGATATTGAACACCCAAAAGGGAGGGCACGATCAAAATAATACAGGCCCCGGAACTTGAAACCCAATTGGTCAAAATCCTGCGGGTGGACTGGGATCAACCGGAAAGCGGATTTGATATCTAATTTAGCCATCAGGGCACCCTTCCCCAATTTTTGTAAAATTTGGACCGCATCATCCACTCGAGAATAACAAACCGAGCAGAGGGAGGGGGGTATGAAGTCATTAACAGATGTCCCCGACCCCTTGGGGTACGAAAGGTGGTGAATGAGTCTGTACTCGCCTGGCTTTTTCTTGGGTACAAGTCCAAGAGGGGATACCCTCAATGTGGGAATGGGGCGTTGTCGAAATGGCCCAGCTACTCTGCCTAAGCTTACTTCAGTTTCAATTTTTTCAGCTACTATGTGCTCCGCGAGCTTAACAGATTGCAAATTAGGAGCATCTGTGGGCATACGAGGGCCAGTATAATGTAAAGGAAAACCGTCTCTAAAACCAGACTCCAAGATTGCCTTGTCTTCCTGATTATCATAATTCATTAACCAAAACAACAAACGATCTAGTTTGATGGGGGTAGGGGCCAACCCAAACAACCCCTGAGAATTGGAACCCATATGTGGGCCTTTTGGGTCACACTTTGCTGTACTATCATTACTGAGTGGGTTGGTTATGATTACTGGAGGGACGAAAATTCCCCTTCTTGTTCACCTGACAGGATTTTGAAGGGTGTTTTTCACCACACTTACTACACATGTGACTGTACATACACTTCTGTCTACTGCAGCCGTCACCATTGTAGTCATAGCAGAATTTACGTTTGTTGCCACCCTTATTATTGGGAGGGAGCCCAGCATTCGTGCCCAACAAACCCCCAAAACCAGGCCTTGGTAAGAGGCAGGTCAGCCATAGTTCCCCATCGATAGTCGCCCAAGAATTGTGCTGGTTGTGTCCCATCCTTAACCGAAACTGACTATCATATTG
>JAVTVY010054927.1:0-30806 GCA_036873755.1 Hanleya hanleyi | reverse complement strand
GAGTAGAGGACGTTCATTTCCCTGATCTTATGGGGCTACAACATGGTCATTTGTCAAATTTTTCAAAACAAGCTGAATTTCCTAACAAAAGTTCCCAGACATCTCAAAATGGAATAAAAAATCAACAAAAGACACAATACAACCATTTATGCATTTTACTGGTGGTTCGATAGTGTGATGGGATGAACCAAAAAATTGGCATTTTAAATTCAACGCTTGGAGGGTACAAAGTGCTCCATAGGTTAAAAATTATTCCTCTGGAATACCCCCAAATTCACTCTTATTCACTTTCAACAAGAAGAAAACTTCTGAATGGCTAATAAATACAACTTCAATAATATTCTCCACACCTACCCTGATTCCCCACCCCCACCCCCTCCTGGAAATAGGACTGAAAAGGCTCTGTTTATCTGTTATACCTCTAATATTTTCTAAGAAAGTATGGTGTCCCCCTATTTTTATTACACATTTAACAAGCAGTATTATTAGTATTATATAACAAAATGGGGGAAATTTGACCATGGGAAGTTTGATTTATTGAGCATCAAAGTAAAAAAAATTCAAATTTCCCTATGTATTCAGTGTTATGGCTTTTAAGTGGTATACATGCATTTGGCTGCCACATTTTTTTAACGAGTATGGTGACCCCCTATTTTTTTCCCATGGATCATCTTCTCCTAACCTGATGAAAAAATCCTGAAATTTAAAAAAACTTTCAACCTCTAGAAATGAACGTGCTCTACTCCCTTAAGTTGCATGACATTTTCAATTTCTTTCCAATATTTCAGGTACGGACTATATTCTAAGAAGAGCCAGATTTTCAATGCAAATCACCGCAAAATGTTGTATCAAATGCCTGAAATGAATAGATTAATAAATCAAATGAATTCATAATTCAAATACCTGCCTAATGAAATATCCGTCAACTTTGACTTTTCTAGCATTACTAGTACAAGGTATTAAACACTAAGAGACCTGTACATTTGATACTTGCAGGAAATTTTCAATTTCTTTTCAATATTTCAGGTACAGACTGTATTCTAAGATGAGTCAGATTTCCAATGCAAATCAACATAATATAGTATCAAACGACTTAATTCATAAATTAAATGAATTCATAAATGAAATAACTGCTTAATGATGTATCCATCAACTTTGACTTTTCTAGCATTTGTTATCAATGCAGACATAACGTTCACACACAACACTATGAGACCTGTACATTTGATCTTTGCATGGCATTTTCAATTTCTTTCCAATATTTCAGGTAATTGGCAGACTTCTGGTCTGTGTAGGGATCACCAAGAACAAGTTCCTGGCATAGTGCCAGGAGCTGCGAATAAATACGAGGATAGCTGAGATCCATTGCGTAATACACTAGCACACAGTGAAGGAGTGCCTCTTTCACGTTATCAGTTTCGCAATATTTGATCTCTTTATCTGCTGTTATTACAATTTCCTGCACTTTCACTTCATTGGTCATAAACATGACTAAACGGGGTGGGTCGAGTTGTTTTCCACCTACTGCATTCACAATGTTCGCCTCAGCAATCCCCTGAAACAATGTGAAGGAAAAAGAAAATATTAATCCAAAGACAGCTGTATAATTATGACATATTTATATTATCACAAATCAATTTCATTTTCCTGGGATCAAATGTATACAACATCACATGTATATAACTCTGGGAAGTATTCTGCCGCTGTCCAAGAAGGTCATGAAAGGTGTATAAAGCTTGACGGCTTTACCACAAACCGATGAGAAGAATAAACAAAATATTAATTTGTTCAAAATGATTATTCCGTTGTCCACTTCCTCCTTAAGGCAAAAACAAAGGACAAGATCAAGTGACCTGATATTCGAAGTGACCAATTTGTCATCTTAATTGTAAATGAGTCATAAAAAATGTTCCTGTTAAAGTGTTCACGAAGAATACAGACTGCTCCCTGAAACTGACATCAAGTGAGATGAAATTAACGGGAAGATTCAATGATTCTGACCAGGGTACGAAATTCGGAAATTTGATCATCTAGTCTATCTCTACAGTTTACTGGTCAGTTAATCTGGTTCATAAATGTAATGAAAATATTCTACTGGTCCACAGGTGAGTCGGAATGTTCACTGGTTCGCCCAACATTTTACTAGTCTCGGACTAGCGGACCGGTGGGAACTACGAACCCTGCTGATTATATAAAATATATAACTTCCATTTCACTTTTCACTAAAATATTGATAGAATTCCTTTCTAAATTCGAAAGAGTTCTCTTATTTTACAACACTCAAGACTACTTTCTGGCATTTTTGTCCTGTCATTTAAATAACCAGTAAAAATCACTGTACGGTTTAATTCGAGAGAATTTAAGACCTCGATTGGGTCAATTTTTGATTTAAGGATAGCTATCCCCTTAGAGGGTCAAAATTGGTCATTTTTTTTTTATTTCTTCATTCAAATATTCACTATTTCCTCTAACATTTGGTGAAAAAATGAAATCAAATTGAAAAATGGACGCTATTGTTTTCATTGTAATTTTTTAAAATTGAAATATTTTCTACACAGTAGCAGCGTCAGTTATACAAATCATATAGTTGGAATCCCTACGATGTATACTTTCATAAAATATATAGTTTATTATGGTTATCTTGTATATTTATTGATACAGACGACAAATTGTCATGGAGGTGCAAAAACTGCCTCTAAGGGGATAGCTATGCTTAACATGGAACTCGTTTATTCCTATTGATAGACTAAACTCCGCGACAGATGATCCCATTTCCTGCCTACAAGAGATACATTCTCAAAGGATCATTTGCACATTGTGTACGAAATATGGGCTTATCTTCAAAATGAAAATTTGAACTATGAAAACCATGCTGGTATAGCCTCTGAGCGACAGGAAATGCAGTTGTCAGAAGATATTATTAGATGTTCAATAAGGTGAATGAGATAAAAACAAATTCTTTACCTTCATGATGGTAAGTATTGGTTGTGTCTTCTTTCCCTTCTCTTTGTCAAAGGCTGTGGATTTCTCCAGAAAATTTAGTGTGGTGGCATCACTGGCTCCATCCTTCAAACAACAAAAGCACAGGGAACAACGGAAGTGATTCGTGGCTGCCATACTACCGACTCCGACATTAGCGTCTTGAAAATCTGTCGATTTCGAAGGCCAAAACAAAAGGCAAATAAATAGTGACAAGATGAAAACTTGTGACAAACGAGACTGACAGACCGTTTGGATTTATAGATTCATCTACAATGTATAGCATAGGTAATTTTGTTCTGCTCAGCCATGTATGCATTAAACGTTAGGCCTATATTGTTACCGGTGTTGTTGTTGTTTATGTTACGTTGTTGTTGCTACCGTCAACGAAACAAAACCGGGATTACCTCTATGAAAATGAATGTAATTAGCGTTCTGAATCTGTGAAACTATATCAGACGGAAGTTACTAATGAAATCGGTCAGTTCAGAAGATGATCTTACGAGAATTCTTGAATAGCGGTGCCACACTCTTTCCACCAAATGCCGACAGCGACGAACAAGCCCTGCAGACGATATGCGCCTGGACCCCGTGGAATAGAAATGAGCCTACGTCATACCCAACACCATGCCGTGATAAACGCATCCGTTTAACGCTGTATTGTGCTGAATGTATTACCTTACTATTTAATAAATGCACGCGCTTATACACATAAAACATTAACATTTAATAAACGCGTACGGCGCCAATCATTGACCTTTATTTGTACTTAATTGCATGCCTGAATAAACGCGTCCGTTTTATTGAATTTCTGATAGATCACGTGATTAACAGACCATCGAAGTAGGTCTATTATCATTGGTCTGTTCAGTTTTAAATCGTTCAGGGCATCGTTATAGTTTTAACTTAATGTCATTGTAAAACACTAAGGTTTTTGCGGCATACGTTACCGAAAAACGACGTCGGAATTAACGCTGGCCGTGAAATTTAAACATCTGAAGATGACACATGTGTTTTTGTTGTAGACGTGTCATGTCACGTGATTGACGGCAGTGTTTTAAGCGACTACTTTCTTCTCCAATTTTAAAACATGTCTTATCGAAGGTGTCGAGGGAAAACGCGCGCGTTTTTATACAAAATGTTACCTACTAACGACGCATCAGTAAAAACACACGGGTTGAAATATAAACGCGTCAAACGTCACGAGTGTTATGGTCATGCAAGACGCTAACGTTTTACTGAAACGTTGTTGTGTACATTATGATCATATCAACAGACAAAAACGCCTCGTGAAAACGTTCTTGTTTTAAGAAATAAAATACATGCGATTATCAGTTATATGTTGAGGTTTTTCTTTAGATGTTTTTCATTTAAAACATCAACATTTTTTATTTGTATGCATACGCTTATTTAAAAAACGCATGTATTTTAGAATAAACGTGTCAAGCGTCTTTCTTTTTTACTGTGTATGCAATTGGATTATTTTCCAATCACCACATGTGCCGTTTGATTCCATACTGAAAAGACCCCCCCCCCCAAAAGAAGAGCCTTACTTCAAACGTTGGCCGACGCTGCTTTACGTCACTTAGAATGAGACTTTCCACAGTATCAGACGTGGATAATTTCTCTTTCGGAACATAGCTGTATTTGCCAATTTGAATAAATTACCTCGCTGAAGGGTAAAACATCGTTTTATTTTAATGGTTATAAACAGTACTGCATTAAAAAAGCCTGGATTATATAAGTATTAAGTTGCAGCTGGCTATGTTTTGGAAATATTCATACTTTTCCCAGCAAACAACAAAAACAACACGACAGGTATACCCGCCGACCCCCCGAAAGTGGGTCACAGGCTGTAGTTGGGGCGCGTAATTGTAGCCAAGGGCGACTACTCATAGTATTAATTTTCTCATTAAAATTGCTGTAATCCAGAAATTTGTCTGCTTTTTTCATGAAAGTGTGTTAATCCCTGATGTCACTTTATTGCCTCAAAATGCCCGAAATGCATTTCTGAGCATCTGTAGAGCTCTAGCGGTTGACCCCAGACCCCACGCCTAGGGCGAACGCTCGCGCTTTGCGCTCGCACAGACTCAATATATTTAATCAGTCCAACAGTAAAGTTCAAGGGAAAGTACCCTTAGAAATATAATTCAATTCAACTCAATTTAATGTACAGAACACCTCAACGAGGTCGCATACAAACACACAAATAAGGGAGATAATCCATAAGAGAGAGATCATTTATTGTTCAATCATGCCCGAAGGCTAAAGACACACACATACATAAAACATATACATAAAAAAAACATATATTACATGTTTAAAACAAACTATGGTACGGTAAACAGGAAGCACTAAATGACATTGGCCAGCACATTGGCATCCATATGGCAATAAAGCACTGTTGATTCAATGTTTTCGCCTAAATATAAATTAGAACCATTATTCTGAACCATTAATTGGCAGCAGGGGTAACTTAATGCATAATGTAACACATATATACCCCACTATCTCATTGCCTCATTATCTCCCAGCAACAAAAAACAATCGTGTACATATTTTGCTAGCTTCCACAACTGCAATAAGCGAACAAAGATACCCACATGAACAATTTCTTCCTAATAACTATATTCAGAAATCAGATCTACTTAACTCTCAAATCCTATACTTATTCAGAAATCGGATCTACTATGTGTATATTGTATTTTTGTATATGTAATAAGAAGTTAGCAATTTACTTTATCAAACATAACGATCTATGTGAGCTTTTCGTTTCTCAAAACATTGAAAACATGCTTTGCCACCATGGGGGCTAGCTGTTCCATTTGTAGGGTTAAGATGCATTTACTTTCCCATTCATGTCACGGGGTATTTCTATTATTCTCTAACTCGCACAGAAGATTTTGTTTGTCTTTCTTCCTCATAAAGAGCGCATTGAAGTGAGAAATGAATTTCGTCCTCGACTTGAAACCCACAGATATCGCCCAGTTTCAACAACCAGACTGTGGGAGCTAGTTCACAGCTTTGTGAGAGCTTGTCTATGTTTGAAAATACGGACTTCATGTAAATAATCATCTACTCCCACAGTCCGCTACGGCTTGATCTGCCAGTAGAGATCAAACTTCGAGGACAACCACCTCGCTGGGGGTCTAACCACCTCGCTGGGGGTCTAATAACACCCCAGCCACCAGTCAGATTTTTGGACCGGATTCGGGGCCTTCGCGAACATCGCCGGAAGTGACATCATATACAGTAAAATAGATGTTTACCGAACATTTCGATTACTTTTCAAGTCTGCATAATACCTCTGTTGACCTAGCGTTAAAAAGAATTATCTGGAGATAATTTTCCCTGTTTATCTGGACAGAGGATATGAAAAGTAGTTCGTTCATGTGCACCGCTAAAGGAGTTGTTCGGCCGGATTCAAACTGAACTGTGCGTTGGTTGGTTTCCCCTATACGTCATAGCAATGTAGTAAAGGTCAACTTCCGCTATTGGTGGCAGGGATGGTAATGGAGCCTGCGAAATGAAGCATGCGCTGTGGGGAGGTTGCTTCGAGGACTTTGATGCGTTAGAGTCATGCCAGACCACTTTCCATTTCCGGTTAATGGCGGGAAATTTAACAGCAAGCACGGCAATCCCTTATATGGAGAAAACCATCCATGAATTGATGTGATATCACGGCCGCATTTTAACTACCTTACTTGCAGACATGGAGGGGGGGGGGGGATAGGGTTAGCCAATTCGGCATGGCTTCGTTCCTTCCTACACGAACGAAGTCATGACAACTTGGCTAGGATAGGGTTAGCCTATAGTATTGGACCCATCTACGGAGGGCCAATGCTCGGCTGATGCAGCAACAATAACATTTTCCCAGTTAGACGCCGCTTTTGAAATCGAAAACGAGGCCGCGCTATGTCGTTGGTCAACTGAGACAGTCACGTGGTTGTGTATGAAGATTGGGGTGGCTCCTATACATAGTGATCGAATGAGAATGCTCATAGTTTAAAATGAAAGAGCAGTTGCGTACACTTCGCCATCCATAAAATGGCTTGCGAATCGTGTATCTCCATTATTGCGGAGCGATATCCGGTATTTTACCGGATTCTGTTCGGCCTTCATCTGGCGGAGAACAGACTCGAGAAATCTCATAAATTACAGGTTTTCATATCACTTCTGAAACAGATATTGCCTGGACTTACAAGATATATAGGTATGTTTAACTTTCATATCAACCGAGAGGTGTGGTGGATCTGAAAGTTTGAACAAGTAGTTCATCACATGACTCGAAAATGGCGAGTTACGTTGAGGTTATGTCGGTAGACTTTAGCTGATTGGCTGACGAAGTCACGTGGTATTGATTTATGGGAATGTTCTCTAGCAGTTGCCGAAAGTAGGCTGAACATGGATACACACGATCCCAGGGTCAGTCTTACTGCGTATAGATGACCGAGATGGGTACAGGTTGATGAAAGGGGTCGAATGACCAATCACTGAAGGGGAGACAGCTGGAACAGTACACTATCACTGTCTGTTAATATCTTGATTTAACAGAGAGTACTACAGTCTAGGATAGGTTTAGGTATCTGCTTATCGAGGTTTATGCCAATGACCAGTCCATATTCCTACCCCACTTTATGGTGCCAATCTAGCGGGATAGCGGCAACATCTGGAGATACCCGATCAGCGTGGCGCCTGGTTTGGCTGAGCCAACGAAAAAGCCCCTATCATTATGTTCCATTCAAAGCACTATGAAGAGTTCTTAGGACTGGTCAACCCTCGCGTTAGTGCAAACCGGTAAAGCCCATGCGACATCCAACAAGGGAACGGATAGGATATAATTTTAATTGAAACTAAGACTTGATACATATGGATTGCATACCGGTTTGTCAAAATAACTATTAACCACTTCCTGACGCATTTGTGACCCAAAATGAGGGCGGGAGTAGCATATATAAACTTCTTCACAATTACAAAGATGTGATAAAAGATGCGATATCTTCTGGAAGCTTGTGTTTGATATTTCATCAAAATTATACATTGCCATTTCAGAGCATTCATAAAAGCTGTGTAACAGATGGGACGGTAGCTATATTTCGCTGCATCTATAAGATATTTTGCTTGGAAGAAAAGTAATTTAGCAGATTGGTTTTTGTTGTCGGGTTTCTTTAGGGTTCCAAAATATTGTCTCTCAAGAGAGCAATATTTGGAACAATGGCGGACATGTTTTGGATGAAATTTTACCAGAATGAACATGATTGGGCTAGAGGACAGTCGCATAATGCAAGAACGTCACATGTACAATTATCTCAATTTGGAGTCGGGCTGATTTTGCATTTGAATAACATTTTATTCGAAGGATAAATATTGTGAAATAGCTCGAATTGGAGTGGTTTTACTTTGTTTTCCAATGGGAGTTCAAATAGTATACCAAGAGTACCCTCTCTACGAACATTATTCTCTTTTCTTTTCAAGCAATAAATCGTACAACAAATGTGACTATGTTAGATGCCGAGAGATGCTTTCCTGAAGTGTCATATGCTTGCTTTTTAGTCACCGAACGTCATCAATTTTCCTCACTTCCTCTGGCATCTCGTGGCATATCGCTCCAATTTGTAGGGCAAGTTAACAGTCTGATCATTTACTTCAGAGGGGGGGGGGGGGCAGAGTTAAAAGCCGGTTTGATTGATTAGAGAATTTGTTGAACAAATTTGACCTCATTCTTTTCATTATGGTTTCCGTACAGCACATATACGTTATTGTTTTTAATCAACCGAGGTAGTATATAAAGGACCGATTCCTTAGTATTTATGCAAATGAGATCGATCGGAAGCCGGCAAATCTTCGGCAATCTCCGGCAACGTCAGGCCCTTTCCGGGACGATAGATAGCCTTTATCTGCCCTTCCGAAGCATCCATGGCCTGTGCAGGGTCCCCGACAATATCGCCATCTATCTGCTCATGTTAAATGGACAGTGGGCAACCCTCAGTTTCTCCATACAGTGGCAGAAGGTAAAGGGTCCTACTGGGAATTTAACCCGAGTCGTGTTATCTAGAGGCAGACACGTCATCCATTAGGCCACGAGTCATATGATACAAACCAAGGTTGAAAATAGCATATATATGTCTACTATATGGCCCATACTTGCCCACTGACCAGTGTTCAAAATGGGAAATTTACTCCTGGTCATTGTAGAATGGGTTGTTTGGTTTTGTTTTTCACATCTCAACACCTAGAACACGATGGGCAAGGTCCCGAAGCGATTGGTTGATTTAAAAAAAAAAATCACTGTGCGCATGCGTAGTGGGCAAAGACTATGCAAATAGACGTTTCGGGGGCGACAAGGGTCCCTAGAGGTCCGATTGAGTCGAGTGAGGTATCAATGTGAAGCATACGTGAAGGAGCATCCGACGCTATGGCTGAAACGTGGAAATACACGTTTTGGGGTCCAGTTGGGCCACTATTGGTCCTATTGCATCAAGTGAGGTATCCTGGTAAAGCATACGTGAGGGAGCTTACGCAGGGATAGCTGAAACATGGAACTGACGTCATTCTGCGCATACCTGGTGCACACACACCCTGGTGTACCCTATGCCCTACGGGCTGTAGGGTACAGGGTGCACCAGGTATGTGTGTGTGCGCCTGCGTACGTTGACGTCCCTTCCGAGAAGCGCAGGGTCAAAGGTCACTGTGGTTTTACATCCGGGTCCTCATCTTACATCCGGGATTTTCCATGTTTACTCTCACGTGACTGGAACTGGAAGACTGACTCACTCACTGGTGGTGTGTGGTGGTGTGTAGTGGTGGTGGTGGTGTGAGGAATGAGAAGGAGGAGGAGCAGTAGGAGAGAGGAGGAGGAATGAGGAGTAGGAGTGAGGAGGAGGAGGAATGAGGAGGAGAAGGAAGAGGAGGAGGAGGAGGCGTGAGGAGTGAGGAGGAGTGAGGGGGAGTAGGAGTGAGGAGGAGTAGGAGTGAGGAGGAGATCACTCATTCACTCACTCACACTCACTCACCCATCTCATGTTCCACGGTCCCCGGATGTAACAAACTGGATGTTGAGGAGAACCCGGATGTAAAACCAGGGTATCCGGATGTTGAAAAGGCCCCGGATGTTGAAGGTACATGCATTCAATACGTCTAAGGTCTAAGGGAAAATTAGAACTCTTCTCTGTTCGGGGGTAGTTTTTGCCCATAGAAACCGGAAGTGACATCACACATACGTCAATCCCATCCCGTCGGATGCTCCCTCACGTATGCTTTACAATAATACCTCAATCGACTCCATCGCACCACTAGTGGCCCGCTTCAATCCCAAATCGTCTATTTCCATATACTATGTCTAATGCGCATGCGCAGAATGACGTCAGTTTTACATCACACCCATTCGGATGCTCCCTCGTGTATGCTTCACAATGATACCTCACTCGACCCAATCGGAGCAATAGTGGCCCACCTGGACCCCAAAACGTCTATGTCCATACACTTTGTCTACTGCGCATGCATAATTACATCAGTTTCACGTTTTTCAGCCAATTCACTGGATGCTCCCTCGCGTATGCATTACAATCATGCCTCACTTGATGCAACCGGACTACTAGAGGCCCACCTGGACCCCAAAACGTGTATTTCGATACACTTTGTCTACTGCGCATGCGCAAAATGATGTCAGTTCCACGTTTCAGCCATCCCGTCTGATGCTCACTCGCGTATGCTTTACAATGATACCTCACTCGACACAATCGGATCAATAGTGGCCCCTCTCGGTCCCAAAACCTCTATGTCCATACACTTTGTATACTGCGCATGCGCAGAATGATGTCAGTTCCACGTTCCAGCCATCCCGTCTGATGCTCACTCGCGTATGCTTTACAATGATACCTCACTCGATGCAATCGGCCCAATAGTGGCCCACCGAGACCCCAAAACGGCTATTTCCATACGCTTTGTCTACTGCGCATGACGTCAGTTCCATGTTTCAGCTATCCCTGTGTATGCTCCCTCACGTATTCTTTACAATGATACCTCACTTGATGCAATAGGCCCAATAGTGGCCCACCTGGTCCCCAAAACGTGTATTTCCATACACTTTGTCTACTGGGCATGCGCAGAATGACGTCAGTTCCACGTTTCATCCATACCGTCGGATGCTCCTCCACGTATGCTTCACATTGATACCTCAATCGACTCAATCGGACCTCTAGGGATCCTTGTCGCCCCCGAAACGTCTATTTGCATGCGCAGTGACTTTTCCAAAACATTTCAACCAATCGCTTCGGGACCCTGCCCATCGTGTTCTAGGTGTTGAGATATGGAAAACAAAACCAAACACCCTACAATGACCAGGAGTAAATTTCCCATTGGGTTGAACATTGGTTAGTGGGCCAGTATGGGCCATATAGTAGACATATATATGCTATTTTCAACCTTGGTTTGTATCATAGGACTCGTGGCCTAATGAATAACGTGTCTGCCTCTAGATAAAACGACCCGGGTTCAATTCCCAGTACGACCCTTTACCTTCTGCCACTGTATGGAGAAACTGAGGGTTGTCCACTGCCCATTTAACATGGGCAAATAGATGACGATATTTTCGGGAACCCTGTACAAGCCATGGATGCTTCGGAAGGGTAGATAAAGGCTATCAATTGTCCCGGAGAGAGCCGGACGTTGCCGGAGAGGGCCGGAAATGATCGAAGATTGTCGAAGATTTGCCGGCTTCTGATAATACGCGAGCTCTGTGACGTCATCGATGACGTCATCTCATTTGCATAAATACTAAGGAATCGGTCCTTTATATATTAGAAACTATCCACTCCCGCTGAATAGGACTGTGCTAAGAACAATTCTAGCAATGTAGGCCACCATGCTAAATCGAATAGACACTTGCGAGGGTGAGTGACTGTAGTATGGTTTACCGTCGATTTCAATCTTGTTTCAGTCATATCACGACTAGGCGACTGCTTGTGAATAAATTATTATGGCATATAATTTCATCAAATATATCTAAGCTATGCTCTTCGTTAATTTCACTATAAAACGATAAAATATCTGTGTAGAAAAAGGTGGAATATTCAAGTTGATTTTCTTAACATCATAGTTACACTGTAATAAAAACGATAACCCACCAAGCTTTACAAAAATTGAGTTTGGAAATATTTTCCACGGACTTCACCTTTCTTCAAAGTTCTTGGAAAGCCACGCCAAGCAGCATTATTTGCTCGTGACATTAAAATCAATGCACTTTGTCCCTCCTTCAGAGAGTTCTCTAATTTTTTCCACGGACTTCACCTTTCTTCAAAGTTCTTGGAAAGCCACGCCAAGCAGCATTATTTGCTCGTGACATTAAAATCAATGCACTTTGTCCCTCCTTCAGAGAATTCTCTAATTTTTTTTGCGGTTTACTTTCTTTCGTTTATGTTGCCAAATAAAGTGAAAATGTTGCTGTTAATTTCTCTAACACATTTGTCAGGTATAGCGAGGCAGCTGGCTAAGAAAATCATTCTAGATATTCCTTCTGATTTATAGAAAGAAGAGTTCTTCCAAAACTTATAAGGTTCTTCGGGACCAAATTTGGAAACGTCGTTTCTATACGAGTCGTGGACTTATGTTGTCTTCTACTGCGTTTTCAATTGTACTAGATACTAAAACAAGAAGCTTTGTATTGGCAACACTAGGAAGAGATATCAAAAATTTATCGAACTGTTTAACATTTAAAGGCATAAGTGCACTCTTCTCCATATTCAAAATTAATACCGCAACAGATCGAATGTTTGCGTAAAACAATTAAGTCTTGTTAACATGCAGACTTTAAGTCCTTCATTAAACATGTGTCATCTGCATAATATATATCTACCTTTACAAACTTTCTCACGCAACGTAACACTAGTATACAAGTTTCGATATAAATCATTAACAATTTCCATACATAATGTGAAAACATACGGTATAATGGACATCCTTCCTTTGTATCCTGCTGTTAGGAAACTAGACTGTAGTACGCTTAATATTAACTTAATTGAACAGATATAAAATAGTTTGATTACATTATAGGAAGATTCAGTGCAAACAATATATAGTTATGTTTCAACGAGCCAAGGCCTTTTCAAAATCCAAGGAAGTCATCAAAGCTTCTTCAGCGTGGTTTTCTATCAGATCTAGTCCGTGAGCTACTGGGGCTCACCTTGCATCCCCCCCCCCCCACTACAGACCGAAACTATGTTTTTTATGTGCTTTAGGACATGTCAAATAAGAAACAATTTGTTAACAGTCGATAAACTGGGACTCACTACCCTTTTAATCACTTCGAAATTACTCCTGTGTTAATAAGTACAATTTTTGTGATAATAGGGGGTAGGGTTACAAGAATAGTCTTACCTTCCATAATTATTATCCAATCGTTATAATGTTAGCCACATATTATTCAGCATTGATTGCTGCATCGAATATTTACAAGATAATATCACTATTTGTTGAGTATGACGTCACACAGGGACCATACATACAAAAGTAGGAGTAGTAGCGAAAGCTGGCGTTTTGTGTTGGTGAGGGTGTGCTTGAGCGATTGAGGGACCATTCTTAGTTCGAATGCATCGGGTGAGGTGTCAAAGTGAAGCCCTCGGTATGTAGACCACGGCTTGAGGGATCTCCACATGATCTGTGATGTTATTGGTGACGTCATCAGTACACTGTAAGAATTGGCGACATGTTTAACGTCTCAAAATGAAACATGAATTTGTCCCAACTTTTGGGACATGTTTGTACGCACATATTTCATTTTGAAACGGCTTCATGTTTCAATTTGAAACACGTGTCATCCTCATGTGTGTTAATGATGTCTCAATATCAGACATGTCGTCGTTAAACACGTGTCCGTTTGAAACATGTGACATCCTGCACAGTGAAACATGTGTTGTCTCAATCTGAAACATGTTACGGTCGACTACATGTTTCAAAATGAAACGTCTAAGCCCAAACATGACTTTGTCCCAACTTTTGAGACATGTCGCAAGCGAAACGGGTCCGAACATGTCTCAAACTTGGAAGTGTTTCAAAATAGTCTATCTCCCATTACATGTTTCATCAGATCGCCAGATCGCCTGTGAAAGAAACAAAAATACACGAAACATTTATTAAATTCAACTTGCATCAGTTTTTATTCTCTTATCTTCAACGGAATTCAAACTCAGGTATGAACCTACAATAATCATAGGCTACAGGCAGGAACATATATAACAGACCAGCTTGATCCGCAGGTTAACAATGAATATGATAATTCCAGACAGATACAAGTTCGGTACATCATAATTCCTGATGTGAACCAACTTATCATAGCGTGCAAATTGTCCATGACAATAATGTGCTGAAATTTTGATGAACACCAAATGGTACATTTACATTCAGGTATTAACCAATAATAATAACAATTTACTTAAGTTCCACATCGGTGTGTTGATATGACACAACCTAATCCAGCACACAGGAAGAAGTTCTCAACAGGGGGTGCTATATTACATACATATATAGACCATACTCATCAAGCTTCGTCTGGAGCTGTCCTTCACCAGACGCTTCTGTCCTTCCCCAGACGGAGACTTCTGTTGTCCGTGTGGGGACGGCTGCGTTAACATTTGTACTAGCTCATGTTATACGGATACATACCAGGCCAGCACGCATCTCAATATCTATGGCTTCGCAAACATGTAATATATACCTGACTATACGCTAAGAATTAACGTTCTCGCAAGCTATTTACATTCCGTACATATTCCATTATTTAGAATAGAAATAAAACATAATATATACCAGGTAGCTCATGACTATACGTTGATATTATAACATTCATATTATCATGGTATGGTATTTCTTGTCTTTAAGAACCAAGGCTCTTGCAAACTGATTTATATTTATTAGATATTCCATGGAAAAAATGCAACACTGCAACATGCACCGGGTATAGGCCTACACCTATACGCTATTCGAGTATAACATCCATATTACAAAAGGAGTCCATCTCTTAAGATGTAAGGCTCTTGAAAACAGTTATCACGACGCCATGTTTCTCTTACGAAAGGCTCTCGCAAATTAATAATTACATTTATTTTACACTCCTCAAAAGACAGATATACAACACTACAAGCCATGAATATCCAATGTTGAAATTGACTGTTTTAATAGTTATCTGACCAGAATCTACGCTGATAAATAGCTTGTATCACTGACGTCCCTACTCTCCTGGGGGGGGCCTGGTGCCGGCACTTGACATATGACCCCGCCAATAAAATTAGCTGTCAACTAACCCATACTTAAAATACTTTGCTGGGGGAAATAAGCTAACCACATTCATGGAATGTATAAATTATATACAGTGCACCAGTATAGGTTATACGCTATTAGTACAACATGAATAGTATAATGTCAGTTCGTCTCTTAACATCTAAGCTTCTCGCAAACTATATTAATTACACATCCAATAAGAAATGTTTTACTGTATATCAGGCATATATGGTAGGATATCAATGCAATCTCCTCTTAAAGGAGTACTTACCTTATTTTTAAGTTTGACTGTATTTATCAGTAATTGTATTCGAAAACTTTTTATATAAAACTTATGTTGAAAGAATGCGAAATAAAAGAAATATTGAATATTTTGTTGCTCGCCACAGCGTGCACTGGGCGCCGCCATTGTACCACTGCGTGACGTTTTTAGATGAGCGGAAGTGAATGTATACTCATCTAAAAACGTCACAACGTCATGGAGATTTAAGGCCGATCGTGTTGGTCATGCCGACAGTTCGCACGAGAAGGAACCTAGAAAATCCACTGACGTTTCAGTTGATTTTAATAGTTCAAGCGTAATCATGAAAATGTTTAACAATTTAGAAGCATCGTCGTTCAACTCAAATCCCTAACAGGACGCTCTTTTAGTTCATCGCTCAGCTTCAAATTTTGACCAAACTGAATCGGGCAAGTCTCAGTTGAAAAACCTGCGGAAGAAATTCTTCAATTGGCGGATATAACCTAAGCCACTTTCCTTTTAGGAATTATCCCCGTGGGATTTGCCGCGCCAGTTTTTTCCTCGAATTAAACTCGGACCCAGAGTAAATCAAATGTCCAATGTTGGAACGTCCCTGGATCAAGCGTTAGCCGTGGCGTTGTCCTGAATGCTGACGTCATCAGCCACGTCATCCTACAGGCAACATGGCGGCGCCCACGTCAACTTAAAAGCAGAAACATGACTTCACAAATTGTAATAAAAATAATAGTTTATCGCCCTCAACGACCGCGAAATAGTAAGTTATATTTCTTTAACAGTCTAACCTTTGTAATAAGAACCTATATAAAATAAAGTAAGTACTTTAAGAACTAAGGCTCTCGCAAAGTAATGACGTCAATGACATTTCCATAAGAAGAAATACAACACTGAGTAAAAAAAAACGTAATACGCGTAACGATATTACAAGAGCTGAGGCTCTCGCAAACTTTTTACATTTATTATATGAGCGAAATAATACACTATATCATATATATCAGATCTACGAAAATCGGCTAATATTATCAAATTAATATTATCATCGTATGGTAATTCTCCTTAAGAACCAATTTTCTTGCAAACTAATTACATATTATGAAATGTTCCATGAAAAGAATACAACACTATATGCAACAGGTTTACACATAGGCTAAGCCATCTGCAGTACAACATCAATATTATAATATCACTTTTTTTAGATCTAAGGCTCTCGCAAACTAGTATAATGGTTTGGTAGTTCTCTTCTTAAGAACCAAGGGTATCGCAAACTAATTACATTTATATCATACTCCATGAGAACAATATATACAACACTATATAATATTTACCTCGCACCAGTATATACGCTATTACAGTAAAACACCAGTAGTAAATGGGAATTTGTCTCTTAAGATCTAAGTACATATCCCATGGAAAATAAAAAAAACTAATGGTATATATCTAGTATATGCAGTATAACATTAATAATATCGTGGCAGTTCCTCTCTTAAGAACTAAGGGTTTGCAAATTAATTACGTCAATTACATTCTCCATTAATACAAATAAACTCTATAACACACCGGGTATATGACTACGCTACTACAGTATAATATCAATACTATAATTGTAGTTTTTCTCCTAAGCAAACTAATTACATTTGATTAAATAGGTCATGAAAGAGAAAGAAAATATATACCAGTTATATGCATATTCGTTTCACAATACAAGATCAACACTGTAATTGCTGTTCGTCTCTTAAGAACTAAGATTCCCGCAAGCTAATTATATTGGTTACATATTCAATAAAGAGAAATATTCAAGACTATACAATATAAACCGGGCACTAATACATGCCTATGCGATATTACAGTATAATATGAATGCTACAATGACAATTACTCTCTTAAGATTCGAGGCTCTCGCAAATTAAATATTCATTACATATTCCATCAAATGAAATAAAATATATGCCTATACGCTACAGTAAAAGGCCAATACTATAATTGCAGTTCTTCTCTTAAGAACTAAGGCTCTCGCAAACTAATGAAAGATTAATTGAATCTTCCATAGAAAATGGAAATAAAACAATTTATAATGTACCAGGGATACATGTACGCTTACACACAATAACACTACTACTTGGAGACATCTTAGTGATCGTATGTGAATAGTTCTCGGTTGTCGCAGGTCTAAAGATACACAGTACTAGTCTAAACTGGACACTGACTCACGCATGCGATGGCAATGAGAAAGTACGCCTAGTTGTAACTCATATTAATGTATTTGGAGAAATCTTACTGAACAGTAAATGAAAAGTTATCGTATTTCAATCGTTTTCTTTATTGTTCCATTGTTCTTGAATTTTATTTTGAACAATTTGAACTAGTGTACTAGTGAGAAACCTTCTCTCTCGTCGACTTTATGACAAAAGAGATGATTACAATTTCGACATCGTAAACTATCCCTTTCTAGACAGTAAATTCCAGTGGGACCCGCATTTGGCGTACACTTATCTCGCCTCGTAGCATTTGTTAGATCCTGTGTCAAATGTGACGATTTTAATGAACGTCACAAAACATTATCGCAGAAACTTATCAAACATGGCTATACCACCAAACGCCTTCACTCAAAGTTTCTCAGATTTGGCGATACTTATCTCGTGCTGATAGCAAAATACGAGCGAAGTGAGCAAGACCTCTCGTAACTTGTCTCTAATCCCGCTTAACCGGAAGCTAGGGACCGTATGGACCCAAGTACTTCAACATCCTCATTGTGTTCATGTGGACAGTCAAAAGCAAAGCCTGACTGACATACAACATTTTCTACATGAAGACTTTACAGCGAATATCATATGTATTGAGGATACTGATCAGCGATACGCATTTGATATTTTTTTAACCTCATGATGTCTTGCCGGCAACTCTTCTCTCTTGCAGAAAACTAGCCTATGTTTATGTATACTATGATTGTCTTTTTCTAATTTGCTCATAATGCTGTTTTTCGGAATATGGAATAGGTCTTCGGATTATGGACGCGGATATACTTTAATGGACGGCGGCTGAACAATGAATGACGGACCAGACGGTTGTGTCCCATGAAATTGGCGACATCTATGCATAGCGTTCACTTCCTATTAGTCTGAACTTGCTCTAACCCCTCCCTAACGACGATAATATACTATATATTGTCTTTGGCTGGGCCAAGCGGTCCCAGCGAAAGACAAAGATAGTATAAACAATTTGTCGTCGTTGGCCAGGGGTTAAGGAAACAGACTAAATTCCTGCGTGTAATTTTATGTATAAGGTTTCGTGCTCGCTGATCAACCTATCTGTATGCGCCAGTAATATGGTAACCACCCCCTCACATAATACTGCTCAATTGTAATCCACACAATATACATTAGATCTTCCGCCAATTTCGTGTGATCAGTATGTGAATCGTTCTCTTGGTACATGTGGTAATTTCATGCATCTATATACACAATAAGTCTATACAAGTAACTAACTCACGTATGAGACAAGAAGGAGAAAGCATGTCTTTCTCCAGACGCCTAGTTTGTAACTTATATTTTATGTGTTTGGACATATATCGCTGGAGATTTAAAGCCAGTTGATCTTATGTGAATCGTTCTATTGGTTGTTCCAATCCCCTCGATACACATTAAGTCAAAACAATTCACTAACTCGCAATGTATTTAAATAGGTCGGCTATGATTATGTTATCGTGTTCCATAATAGTTTTTGTCGGAATGCTGTTAAATTAACAGTGATGCGCCATTCTCTGCTTTGTAAATATGTTAGCACTATTTCTGTCCGTCAAATTATCATTCTGTGTAACTTATATTAAATAGAATAGAATAGAATAGAATAAAATAGAATAGAAGCTTTATTTATAAAACAATCGATAAGCCATCATCTATCGATGCTTTTCCTGGGAGCCGAGTGCTATAACAATCATAATAAAAACAGTGTATATACCTGCATCCAGAGAAATGGAGGACACGTTGAAGATTGAGATTCAATTGTCTGTTAAAAAGACATTTGAATTGTACACGTTTTTGTTAAATTCAGAGTTAAAAGACATTTTAATTGTACACCGTTTTGTTTTCAAAATGTCAATGAATTCAGAGTGGATAAAAGACATTTCATTTGTACTACACCGTATTTCTTTTCTTTCAAGGGCAGACGAATGATGTAAACCAAATCTGGCGCAAGTCACATTTCACTCATAATTGAAGAATAGCTATTGTTCTAACATGCTGGATCACAGATCATTGAATTGTTCAGCTGGTCAGTCCCAAAGGGTCGGTCTTGATGACAAATCAACAAAAAAAATAGATTTCTCCTTTGCTCAATGAAAAATATGTCATCGTACTAGGACTCCTTTTTTTTTGATACACCCTGTATATTGTCAATTTAGCGTAGATTCGCAATTCTGTTTTACCTCGTCGAGATGGCAGAGAAGACAATATATTGTCTAATTAGCACTTTGATAATCTCATCTAAATTGCATAGATTCGCACTTCAGGGAAAGTAAATATATTGTATATTTAGCGTAGATTCGCAAATCTGTTTTACCTCGTCGAGATTGCAGAGAAGACAATATATTGTCTAAATAGCACTTTGATAATCTCATCTAAATTGCATAGATTCGCACTTCACGGAGAGTTAATATATTGTCTATTTAGCGTAGATTCGCAAATGTGTTTACCTCGTCGAGATGACAGAGAAGACAATATATTGTCTAATTAGCACTTTGATAATCTCATCTAAATTGCATAGATTCGCACTGCATGGTAAGGTAATATATCGTCTATTTAGCGTAGATTCGCAAATCGATTTGTCATTCACTTTGTCACATAAGGGAGAGTTAATATATTGTCTATTTAGCGTAGATTCGCAAATGTGTTTACCTCGTCGAGATGGCAGAGAAGACAATATATTGTCTAATTAGCACTTTGATAATCTCATCTAAATTGCATAGATTCGCACATGACGGAGAGTTAATATATTGTCTATTTGGCGTAGATTCGCAAATCTGTTTTACCTCGTCGAGATTGCAGAGAAGACAATATATTGTCTAAATAGCACTTTGATAATCTCATCTAAATTGCATAGATTCGCACTTCACGGAGAGTTAATATATTGTCTATTTAGCGTAGATTCGCAAATGTGTTTACCTCGTGGAGATGGCAGAGAAGACAATATATTGTCTAATTAGCACTTTGATAATCTCATCTAAATTGCAAAGATTCGCACTTCATGGAGAGTTAATATATTGTCAATTTAGCGTAGATTCGCAATCCTGTTTTGTCATTCACTTTATTGTCACATAAGGGAGAGTTAATATATTGTCTATTTAGCGTAGATTCTCAAATGTGTTTACCTCGTCGAGATGGCAGAGAAGGCAATATATTGTCTAATTAGCACTTTGATAATCTCATCTAAATTGCATAGATTCGCACTTCACGGAGAGTTAATATATTGTCTATTTAGCGTAGATTCGCAAATGTGTTTACCTCGTCGAGATTGCAGAGAAGACAATATATTGTCTAAATAGCACTTTGATAATCTCATCTAAATTGCATAGATTCGCACTTCATGGAAAGTTAATATATTGTCTATTTAGCGTAGATTCGCAAATGTGTTTTAACTTCGGCGAGATTGAAGAGAAGACAATATATTGTCTAATTAGTACTTTGATAATCTCATCTAAATTGCATAGATTCGCACTTCAGGGAAAGTTAATATATTGTATATTTAGCGTAGATTCGCAAATCTGTTTTAACTCGTCGAGATTGCAGAGAAGACAATATATTGTCTAAATAGCACTTTGATAATCTCATCTAAATTGCCTAGATTCGCACTTCATGGAAAGTTAATATATTGTATATTTAGCGTAGATTCGCAAATCTGTTTTACTTCATCGAGATTGCAGAGAAGACAATATATTGTCTAATTAGCACTTTGATAATCTCATCTAAATTGCATAGATTTGCACTTCAGGGAAAGTTAATATATTGTATATTTAGTGTAGATTCGCAAATCTGTTTTACCTCGTCGAGATTGCAGAGAAGACACTATATTGTCTAAATAGCACTTTGATAATCTCATCTAAATTGCATAGATTCGCACTTCATGGAAAGTTAATATATTGTCTATTTAGCGTAGATTCGCAAATGTGTTTTAACTTCGGCGAAATTTCAGAGAAGACAATATATTGTCTAATTAGCACTTTGATAATCTCATCTAAATTTCATAGATTCGCACTGCATGGTAAGGTAATATATCGTCTATTTAGCGTAGATTCGCAAATCGATTTGTCATTCACTTTATTGTCACATAAGGGGGAGTTAATATATTGTCTATTTAGCGTAGATTCGCAAATGTGTTTACCTCGCCGAGATGGCAGAAAAGACAATATATTGTCTAATTAGCACTTTGATAATCTCATCTAAATTGCATAGATTCGCACTTCACGGAGAGTTAATATATTGTCTATTTAGCGTAGATTCGCAAATGTGTTTACCTCGTGGAGATGGCAGAGAAGACAATATATTGTCTAATTAGCACTTTGATAATCTCATCTAAATTGCAAAGATTCGCACTTCATGGAGAGTTAATATATTGTCAATTTAGCGTAGATTCGCAATTCTGTTTTACCTCGACGAGATGGCAGAGAGGACAATATATTGTCTAAATTTTATTCGTACATATATTTTGTTGAATAGGAAGCAATATATTGTCTAATCAGAGCATTGATAATGTGATGTAAATTGCAAATATCCGCAATTGAAGAAGACTTAATATACTTTCTATTTAACATATATTCACAAGGCGGTTTAACCCTATCGATCATACTTCATTCTCTATTGTTGAACCCAGAAATGATATGTTGTTAATATAACAATAATACATGTATTATCTATGCAGCAGTAAATCCTTAACAAGTAAATTGAATGTGGATACCCCTTGTTTGTTGAACCTAGAAATGCCATATTGTTACAATCACTATAAAACCATTAAGTGAACAATTCTCGTGAGAACCAAATGGCATTCGACACTAGGGGTTGCGTCAAAATGACAAAAGGTCGACAATAATTTGATGATATTCCGTGCAGATTTTAGCAACTATCTCCCTAAAAAAAAAGAACTATATAGTCATCTGTGGGTCCGTGGTTTTAAAATTTGCATGTGCTATCGCGAAAGGCGGCGAATGTCCTCTCGGACTTACAGAAATGATAATGACAATGTCGCTCATGACAATGCTTCACCTTTGATTGTTGAACCTAGAAATGGCATATTGTTACCATGAAACAATTCGAAGAAAGGGCGTTAATCACGAAAGCTGAAAACCTGGACTCTCTGGTATATTGTTTAACGATAATCTTTGCTCCATGCTACATGTAATGCTACATTATTATCTTCGCAAATATATCATGTCATAAATACATGTAATTTGGATCACCTTCTTCCACAAAAATGATATTAGATACCTGTGCATTGCGTTTACGTGATAAAATGATATAATTATATCTTGTACGATTTATCACACATCATTCGCACTGACATTTTCTTCCTCCGCTATAGTGGCGCTATAGTCATGTCTTTGTCTCTTCAATGGGTGGTATTGGGTCCATCGACATTAGGAACACAAGAAGCTGCTGCACCGAAGAATCAGAACGGCCATATGTTGTTAATACATGTAATAAGCCAGTAATTAAAATTGTTGTTATGAAACACTCTTGTCGATTAACAGCGATACATACACAAATATTGTGTATGGGAAACAAAAGTTGTTATCCATAAAATAGCCTTTTATTATATGTGGTATCAGGTCGTTTCGTCACGCGATATTCCGGCAAGCTACATTTCGGTAAGCGATATTTCGTCACGCGACTTTGACATGTGAAAATGTCGCATGCCACAATGTCGTACTCTTCACTTTGTGCCGAAATGTTGCATGCCGAAATCTCGTATATGCTGAGATGTCGCGTGCCGAAATGTCGCGGATTTGTTATATATTCGACTTTTTACTGGAGATATATGTGTCACTTGAGGGATATGTGTCACTTGAGGGGAGATTTGGAGTGTTTGATTCATACTTTTACTTCATTACCAGAAAATCGACAATGTACAAAGAAAGTTAAAACCTGGCATGGAGATATCCAAACCATAGTTTATTAGGTCTACACTCATATAATTTGGGTTTCGATAGAAAAAACTCGGTAAAACAAAAGCCCGCTGCAACTGATATTTTCGATCATGGTCACATATGCTTTATTTCTTGTCCATGGAGGCATTTCTGTGTTTGATGATATACCAGAGAGAAAAGGTAAATCTGTATCGGTGATTCTGCGGACGTTATATTTAAACTGGCCAAGCCATTGAAATGACTTTTCGGTACATTGAGTGTTGACTTCGTGTGTTTTGACGATTTTTTTCTAACTTGGGAGTGAAATCTTTCTGTTTATGGACTCGTTTGGGAACGATGATAAGCATGTATCAATCTCAGTAAAGTCAGATATAATATCACGGAATACATGTATTATATCTAAATTCAGCCCTATATAAATCCCGTGCGAGTTGAAACTACTATTGTTAGCCTATCAGATGGATAGCTGGTTGTGACTATTTCAAAATCACGCCCACAGTAATTACACGCGGTAGCTCGTGGTCTAATATATAAACATTATCCCGAAACATTTTCCAAATAAGGCATCATTTCCAGGCAGGGTCCGTAAACATGAAAGAGTTTACTCCCGCCGAAAAATCTGGCTCTGTTAGGGGTAGAAAATATCAAAAGATTGTGCCGTGCGAATATGTTAATCTCATTGGAGTAAACGTCAATTATTGTCAGAGCGAAAAGGTTGAAATGGTCGTGATTGTCTGATTTTGGGATCTTACATTGAACACTTTCATCACCCCAATCTGTGTCTCCTCCCGATTTATACCTCCATAATTAGTTTAAAGTCAGCATCAAGAATAATTAGCTTTATTATACAAAATCTACATGAATGGTTGATACATGCGATTCAACTGGCTGATTTTGGTGAGCTGTGTAGCATAATTAGAATACTAAAAACAAACTTGTTTTCTTAACTTCAATTTTTTCATCGTTGGTCATAGTTACACGCAATATATTGCCTAGTATGTGTGTATCTTCCTATTTCTGTCATCTTAGTGCCCAATATACGGATAATTCCTGTGTAACACAAGTGACATAATTGAAGACAAGTGTTAGGAAAAGTTTATTATTCGGAATGTCTGCATTTATTGTACGCATTATAAAGAGTTTTGTCAATGGAGACTCTGTTGAAATCAAATTCTGTAGTCATTGGTGATCTTGATTTTCAGATATTTCCCCAAGTGAAAATGTGCCTTTCCGTGAGAATGACCCCACAGTGCTATTTAGACAATATATTGTGAAACCGGCGTGTGAAATTGAATCTTCGAATCTAAAAACACATTTGCGAATCTACGCTAAATATACAATATATTATTCACTTTCCCCACAGTGCTATTTAGACAATATATTGTGAAGCCGGCGTGTGAAATTGAATCTGCGAATCTACGCTAAATAGACAATATATTAAGTATGCAGGAGGTGCGAATCGATGCAATTTAGATGCGATTATCAAAGTGCTAATTAGACAATATATTGTCTTCTCTGCAATCTCGACGAGGTAAAACAGATTTGCGAATCTACGCTAAATATACAATATATTAACTTTCCCCAAAGTGCGAATATATGCAATTTAGATGAGATTATCAAAGTGCTAATTAGACAATATATTGTCTTCTCTGCAATCTCGACGAGGTAAAACAGATTTGCGAATCTACGCTAAATAGACAATATATTAACTCTCCCTGAAGTGCGAATCTATGCAATTTAGATGAGATTATCAAAGTGCTAATTAGACAATATATTGTTTCTTTCTGGGGAACAAGAGCTCCAAGTCCCAGCATCGCACATATGTATATAGTCTACATTTTATGCAAATCATTCGTGTATTTCGAAAAGGAAAACGCTGACATTCTCGGTATGAGCAAACTGAGAAGAATGGAATGTGCTCGCGTGAAGCTTTCTCGCGATGACAGGTTAAGGAAAGAGATATTTAGCGTTTTAGGTCATGTTACATTGTACGTCACAGGTTATGTTGACTTTGGTCCATGGAAGATGAGCGTTATCCGCTTTAATAAGTATCGGCGACCTCAGTGGGGTATAACTTGTCATTGACGTCACGGACAAGTCGAACGATATTCTCGCTCACCCGAATCAGTCGGTTTACCTCCATTCGCAACTTCTCGGGGATCTCCGGTTTGAGATGTCCCCTTCGTAGATTTCCGCTCGGGAGTTCCGAATGGGTGTATCTCGTGTGAGGGAGGATACTCGAACAGTGTCGATCATTTACTCTGCTGCATAATCTGGTAGTGGGATGAATTCTCATTCAATATTTACGTTCAGTTGAATCGATGCGGGGGGGGGCATATTGCGGTCGGTGGATTTGTTCGGGGAGAAACAGAATATATTGTATAATTAGCATCTCGTTCTAAATAGCAAAGTATCCTAGAAAATATCTGCAAATTAGCAGCTTTGCTAATTAGATTCTAAATAGATGCGAGAGAATATAAGCCAATCGCGCACCTTAATGTCTCTTATAGGCTTTGATGCACCATGCAGGCCCGGTAGTTATACATCACCACATGTACTCATGTGAAATCTTATCCCCGCCATGAGCGAAATCTAATGTCTCTGAGTAATGGAAAACATAGATCTGCACTAGTTAAACTTCGAATCAGTGCCCATAGATTGGAAATTGAGACAGGTAGATACTCTAAAACCCCACGAAGTAATAGACTCTGTAATACATGTGGTGTGTTAGAGGATGAAAAACACTTCCTTCTTAGCTGCTGCAAATTTTCTGAGCGTCGGGCAAAACTAATGGCTGAATTGGCGAACTTAATAAGCGATAAATCTATGTGCACTGATGACATGTTTGTGGAGCTGTTATCCTGCACTAATCCACAAATTACTAAATATGTAGCCCATTTTGTTTACGACTGTTTCCAGTTAATAGATGGTTAAAACAATTTCTTATATAGCATACAATATAGGGCCTACCCTATTTAAACGTGGCTGTGCATTGAAGACTTACCAGTCCCCAGGTCACTGTTTGCCAGTCCCATAGATTTGTGAGCGCTTATTGTGCACATTTTAATGTAAATTTGTCCTGTATATTGTTTTGTATTGTCCGTCATCCGTGTCTGTCTTCTACATGTATATGTCTGAAACTGTTTGTATTCACGTTTTTTTTAACCCCCTGCGGGTATAATTTTACGTCAATAAATCTTATCTTATCTTATGTACCCAAGGATTTTTGATAGCGTGGTCAAACCAATTCTTCCACATAATTCCGAAATATGGGCTGTTGAGATATTCATGAATGTTCCCCAATCGAAAGCGTTTATACCAAGTTTTGCAAGTTTACTACTCGGGTGAACACAAAGGCATGTAATGCTGCTGTACGGGCAGAATTGGGCAGAATTCCCATGGTGCAACAAGCCAAGATCAACGAGAACACTGGTGTGGGTTTGTTAATTTGCCGAACTCCGCGCTTGTGGAACAGGCTAATATCGACATTGTCTTCAGTTTTCCGAGCCTGGGAGTTCTACATACTGTAACAAAATCTCCAAACATTAAGAATAATGGAAAATTTCAACTTGGTGATATATATGTAAAATAATACTTGGGTTTGATTGGACGATCTAGCCCTCGGGCTAAATAATCCAGCCCGCGGACTAAATCCTCTAGTCCGCGGGTTAAATCATTTAGTCCGAGGACTAATTCAATCACTCCGAGTGTTAAATATTCAAGCCCGAGGGCTAAATCGTTCAGTCCGAGAGCTAAATATATATAACCCGAGGTTTAGGTCAATTTATCCCTAACTAAATCGAATTAGACCTAGGATTAAATGCATTTAGTCCGCGGGCTAAATCATCTAGTCCGCGGGTTAAATCGTCATGATTTTTTAACAATATTATATTTGCCGCACACAAAGGCAGTTTCGCTGCATTTATTTACTGTATGTCATGACTTTTTTCTAGTACTATATTTACCATACACATAGGCAGTATATACTGTGATCATTTAGTCTAGTTGCAGGCACGGCGGAGCCGCGGGGGCTACGGGGGCTGAAGCCCCCCAATAATTTGGCCAACTTTTCCACCCTACTGAATCGACAAATGTGATTATAGGCGAATGCACCAGTCCATTTGTCATGCGACCATGAACTGTAGGTTGAATCACTTCACATTGAAGCCGCATAACAGCTGCAATGTTATAATGAGGCAACATGTGATTATATATCAGATATGTCGACAGTCCATTGTAGCTACCATTTGTCTTGGCAACAGTCCATTTGGCGAATCATTAGATCAGACGATGTGCTCTCTGTGTATCATTCACAAGTGCGTGTTGACCTACAATGGACTGTCGATCGATCCGATGATGATACAATGGACTGTCGTAATATCAGACAGACAGAGAATATACTATTAATGGTTCATATTCCTCTTAAACACACACAAGTGGAAGGAATCGAGAGATGAATGAGTCAGTGATACATGAGGCAGGTAGTAAGTTCCCACGTGTTCATTTTGTGCTCATTTCCTCACACTATAATTCGATGCTAATACCTACAATGGACTGTCTACCAACACCTAAAAACACCTCTCGCCGCAAAAATGTTTAAAATTGTTGTTAACTTGAAATAGTAATAACCCTACGTTTGGTGACAATATAGTACGATATTTCTCCTTCAAAATATGACTGGACACCAGTAACCATACCTGTCATCGATATGCTGAAAATCGTTCATTTTCGGCTGTGGTCACTGTCGTCTGGTCAGACACACGCCCACGCTTGATAACGAAAGCACTGGAAAACCTACCATTGACTGTAATTTGACACGTGACCGGCGGTTTTCACCTATAATCATACTTGTTGATTCAGTAGGGTGTTTTCTAAAATTCATATGATGTCAACGCAAAAATACTTCAATGAATACGTATTTTCGAAATGAATAGTAAAATGAATTTTCTGTGTCGCATATCTATCGCACAACTAAAACTATTTACAACTGTCCAGCATTATTAGTAGTAGGGACACCGCAAATTGAGTAGTTAGCGCCTCACTGCGCATGCGCAGACCTGTGTGTGACGTCATAATTGTGTTTGTGCGCATGCGTGATGAGTGGGCGTGGCCTATGTTTGTGGGCGTGGCCTATGTGAGTGGGTGGGTTTAAAATGGCGGCTTGTTTTGTTGTTTTTGTAAGATAAGGTGCCGCCATTTTGAACCCACCCACTCACCTTGTGTACTGATTGACCTGTAGGGTGAGTGGGTGGGTTCAAAATGGCGGCTTGTTTTGTTGTTTTTGTAAGATAAGGTGCGGCCATTTTGAACCCACCCACTCACCTTTTTGGCGGCGTGGTTCGGGCATGTTCGGGCATGTTCGGGCAAAAAAAAAAAGTTCCGGCAAAAAAAAAAAAAAAAAAAATGTATTCATGCGCGGTGATGCGGTTTGGCCGTGGTTTTGGCGGTGATTCGGTCTCGGGAAAAGCTTCCGCGGAGAAAAAGTAGTCCCTAGATAAAATGGTCCGATGGGGTCGAGTGAGGTATCAAAGTGAAGGTTAGGTGAAGGAGCATCTAATGGGCTGGGTGTGGGGTTGAAATATCGTTATTCTGCGCATGCGCGGCGGCCGAAGGGTATGAAAATAGCCTTTTTGGAGCTAGGGGAGCCCCTAAGGGGCCGATGGGGTCGAGTGAGGTATCAAATTGAAGGTTAGGTGAAGGGGCATCTGATGGGCTGGGCGCGGGGTTGAACTATCGGCATTCTGCGCATGCGCGGAGGCCAAAGGGTATGAAAATAGCCTTTTGGAGCTAGGAGATTGACTACTGGTCCAGTGGGGTCGAGTGAGGTATCGATGTGAAGCATTCGTGAAGGGGCATCTGATGGGCTGGGTGTGGGGGTTGAAATATCGGCATTCTGCGCATGCGCGGTGGCCCAAGGGTATGGAAATAGCGGTTTTGGAGCTAGGGGAGTCCCTAATGGGCCAATGGAGTCGTATGAGGTATCAAAGTGAAGCATTCGTGAAGGGGCATCTGATGGACTAGGTGTGGGGTTGAACTATCGGCATTCTGCGCATGCGTGGTGGCCCAAGGGTATGGAAATAGCCGTGTTGGAGCTAGGGGAGTCCGTAATGGACCAATGGGGTCGAGTGAGGAATCAAAGTGAAGCATTCGTGAAGGGGCATCTGATGGGCTGGATATGGGGTTGAACTATCGGCATTCTGCGCATGCGCGGTGGCCCAAGGATATGGAAATAGCCGTGTTGGGAGCTAGGGCAGCCCCTAATGGACCAATGGGGTTGAGTGAGGTATCAAAGTGAAGCTTATGTGAAGGGGCATCTGATGGGCTGGGTGTGGGGTTGAACTATCGGCATTCTGCGCATGCGCGGTGGCCCAAGTGTATGAAAATAGCCGTGTTGGGATGTAGGGGAGCCCCTAATGCACCAATGGGGTCGAGTGAGGTATCTAAGTGAAGCATTCGTGAAGGGGCATCTGATGGGTTGGGTGTGCGGTAGGAATATCATTCTGCGCATGCGCAGATGCAATACGGAGGTCTCGTCCAATCAGAAGCGAGTATTTCAAATCCGTCCCAGAGCTCTCGTCCAATCAGAAGCGAGTATTTTGATCCGGTGCATTATGGGACATATCCAAGATGGCGGCACGTATGTTCAAGATGGCGGCACATCCGGTGTCGAAAACTGGCCATTTTGTCGGATGTGGTCACTCAGTGTCGAAAACTGGACCCTGTATGACGTCACTTCCGGGTTTTTCACTAAAAACTACCTCCAAACATAGAAGAGTTCCTAATGTTTCCTCTTAGACGTCCGTATGTTCAATCGCCGGTGTGTTTTGTGTTTTCCCGCCCCGCCCCAGCGCCCCGCAGCGCCCCGCAGCGCGAGCGCGCGCGCGAGTTCTCCGGAAGTGCGCGTCATCCCCGGCAGTGCGCGCGCGGACGCGGGTCAAAAGGTGAAAGGGTCACCTCCAGGTCAGACGGTCCAATGTCCAATGGAGTGAGTGCAAGAATGTATTCATCCGCGGTGATGCAGTCATGTCTGGCGGTGATTCGGTCTCGGGAAAAAGCTTCCTTGCCCAATGCCTACGGACTTTACCGAAGATACACGGACTTTAATGAAAAGACACGGACGTACACGAAAAGACGCGAAGGTGAACGCCATTGTGGGAAACCTCC
>JAVTVY010054926.1:0-28420 GCA_036873755.1 Hanleya hanleyi | reverse complement strand
TGCCTAAATCGTAAACCTGCTTCAATTATTCCCTTTAAACTCCATTTAAATGCACAATCAAACGTAGAAAACGGAAGTTAAAACTAAAAATTATCTCCCCTAGGAGAGAGAGTTATCCGCCCCTAGGAGAGCTCTCACTCTTCCCAACGTGGTTACTATATAAGACAATGCACAGCCCATTCTCTTCCTCTTTCTCCTGTTTGCTCGAGCAGTGCACATCTAGGGAAGTGTTCAGAGGCAATTTTACAACATTAGTTGTTGTTGTCTCGCTGGTATATCCTTTATCAAGTGTTGAGTTGTTATTGATTCGGAACTTACTTACTGTATTATGTCGGAAGTTCCGTCTTGTATTCCTTGTCGTACGTGCGGGAAAAATGTTTCCCCTTTAGACGCTCACACGGCTTGTTTTGCGTGTAAAGATTTGTGTTACCGTGCGTCCACGTGCGCGGAGTGTGTATTATGGGATCCGGCGGCCTGGAAGAATTATGCCCAGGCCCGTCGGGCTTTTCTTTTACATTCTTGTGATGACCCGTCTTTGTCGGAGATCGACAGACGGGTCTTAGAAATTTCTTTGGTTCATGACATGAAGTCTAATGAAGATCTTGACCGAGCTGGTCAAGACTCAATGTCTCCCGCGTCAGTATGTATACCACCAAGCGGTACAATCCTACGCGATGATAATTCTAGGTTACTAGACAGTTTGACCCGGTCTGGAGACTCATTGTCTAGGGCCGATCCAAAACCAGTTCCTTTGTTACGGTCAACAAAGTCCAGGTCGGTCTTGGCTGGCCATTCTATTGTCCCCGACAAACAAAAGAATTCTGTGCCCCAGGTTATTTCACCATTACCTATTGGTTCTCCACATGTTTCTTCTAGAAGGAAGAAAACAAATAAACGACGTCGCAGGTCAGTTTCTCCTTTACGGGTTAAAACTAAATATAGTTGTCCTAATGCTGGAAAATCTATGGAAGCGCGTTCGGTCCTTCCTTTAAGTGTTCAGGTTGCGAACTTACGATCTCCAGTTTCCGCGATTGTTGATTCTTCACTTCATCATTCACATACTGCGACTCGACATTCACGTAAACATTCACGTTCTCGTACTCGACATTCGGATTTTCCATCTTGTCGTTTGTTTTCACCTGTTCGTGATTCTATTGCGTCGGTTCGTCGGTCTCGTTCCCCGATCCGTAGTTCTCGTCCACCGGTTCATTTTGGTACCATTTTACGGCCCTCCCGCTCGCCGGTACGCCGTTCTCGTACTTTGACAGTTCATTCTCCTGATACTACTCACCGTTTACCACGGGTTTCGGCTCCTTCTGATCAAGATTATCATCTTCATTATCATCGGGCGCCTTTCCTTGACCATGCGGTGGATCATGATTTATCATCTTCGCGTTCTCAATCTCCGGTCTCTTCGAGTTCACCGGATGATTCGTCTTCCTCTTGGGAAAGTTCGGAGGATACGTCGAAGATGGATTATTTGCTGAGAATGCAGGCGCTTTTAGCGTTGGTTCCGGATATGCCCGCCCCTTCGAAGGTTGTTTCATCTAGTAATAAGTGTCGGACAGCTGCGGATTCTGCATTCATGTCTTCCAAGCCTGTGACTCCTCGTACATGCTCTCCGTCCCCAGCGTGGGTGGATCATTTAGAGAAGTTTGATCGTCAATTACAGGATGACAATAAATTCAAAAAGCCTTGTTTCCGGATTCCCCATGACCTTCATGATAACGTTTTACCTGACAAACCACCCAAACGTGATCGAGATTTACCACAGATTTCTAAGTCATCGAAGTCATCTCCACTTGAGTTCAATACCAATTTCGTGGAGAATATCCAAGAGATGTTATTGGTAATCCAACGTGCTTCCTCAGTCGCCGATTGGTTTTTGTTAGCTACTTCGCGGATTGCTTTGGATCCTGAGTTACGCCTGGACGATGGGTCGACTTCTTTGTCTCCGGGTCGTGTGGCCTATTTACGGGGTTTTATTGAAACCCTAGTACAGGCTAACCGTCAAGTTATCGAGGCCAGTTCTTATTCATACGTTTCGCTTCTCCAAGCGCAACGCAACGCCTTACTTAAGGCTGTCAAGCCGGACGTCTCCTTTATGGTTAAGGATTATTTGCTTCATCAGCCTTTGGCTTCCAAGTCCATTTTCAATAATGCTATTGAGGCCGTTGTTCCCGTCATTCGTGAAGAACGTACTGCGCGCTTGATTGCGGCTGTTGCATGCTCGGGGTGGTTCTTCGGATCGTCGCCAGAAGCGGGGTCGTAGGTCCTCTACCACTCGTCAAGATGGGGGCGCTCGGGGGAGTTTTCGAGGTATCGACAAACCTCCACGAGGCCGAGGTCGCCGTTCCTTTCGTGGAAAGCCAACCAAGAGGGGTGGTCATTCCACCAAATGACTATCAAGTTCCCGTGTCCGATCAAGTCGAAGTTTTTCATCCTCCACCTTTCCGTTCATTCAGTCATCATGTTGTGGGCGGCCGCCTTCAATACTTCGTAGACAACTGGCGTCTTATCACAGACGACGCCTGGATTTTAAGAGTTTTGGAGCACGGGTTCCTGTTCACTTTTCGTTCCCTTCCCAAACTCATTGTGTGGCCACGCCCATCCCGCCTACCAGTCTCCGCGGACCACGTGCGGACTCTTCTGTCTTCGGTCGACACGCTCATCGACAAGGGAGCTGTCAGGGAGTTACCTCGGACGGAGGACAGTGTGGGGTTTTACAGCCACGTATTTCTGGTCCCCAAGAAAGACTCGCACCAGATGCGGATGGTGATCGACTTAAAAGTGTTAAAGAGGTAGTAGCGTGATTTTAGTTGTTCGGGTAAACTGAACAGCATGATCACTTGCAACATTTGCCAAAAGATTTTCAAGTATTGAAATCTCGTATTTCATATAGGGATCAATATTGTCAGATTCTTCAATTTGGTCTAGTGAACAACATGAAAATGGGAAATGACTGAGATGACGTCGGATAACGTGATCAGGTATCCATGACGTCACGTTAGAAGCCGTCACAGTGCGATAAAAGTTCTAAGATCGAGTATGACGTTGCAAAGCATCACGCTCGGAATGCCAGTGCGCGTTTTCTGACGTCATCTCAGGCACTGGAGCCAAGTGCAGGTGTTGTTACGTTTTTCAGAGAATGTCAGAAGTGTGATTTCAATGCCCGTGATATTAAAAAATGAGGTCACAGAAACACGTTCACCATAGTTGCTTTCAACTACTGAATAACTTTTATCGAAATATGTTATTTGCTGAATATTTTTTAAATGACGCTTTTACCTCTTTAAACAAGTTTCATCTCACCACCCCCCCTCATTTCAAGATGCCGACTGTTTCATCGATTCGGGCCCGCATACATCATCGGGATTGGCTGGCCTCAGTCGATCTGCAGGACGCGTATCTTCATATTCCAATTCATCCACGTCATCGCCGTTATCTCCGCTTCGTTATCAACGAACATCGATTCGAATGGCAGGTTCTCCCATTCGGGGTCAATGTAGCCCCCTGGTTGTTTACCCGCATTACCTCTCCTGTCATGGCATTTCTACACCTGCGAGGTATTCAGATAGAGGTTTATATAGACGACATCCTTCTATGGGCAGCGGACGAGGCCCGTCTCAACGTGCAAGTCCAGTTCACGCTCCTGGTGTTACGGAATCTAGGATTCATCCCTCATCCTCTCAAGTCAGAGTTGGTTCCGGCTCAAGTTCGCCGTTACATCGGCGCAGTGTTCGATACTTATCATCAGCGAGTATACCCGCCGGAGGATCGTTGGGACAAAATTCAGCTGTTAATCCGAAAGTTTTTGTCATCAACGTCACGGACACGTCAACAGTGGCAAAGTTTGGTAGGTTTGCTCACTTCCACTCAGGACCTAACTCATTACGGCCGACTACAGGTGCGTCCACTACAGTATCATCTGTATCCTTACCTACAGACACCTTCCATCAATCCAGCGGTGCCGGTATTGACGTCTCTTCATCCACATCTGGTCTGGTGGCAATCCCGGCTCAACGTCATGCAGGGCGTTCCATTCCGCTTTCCGGACCCGTGTCATCATCTGTACACCGATGCGTCCGAGACCGGTTGGGGAGCCAATCTGGACATATTCAAGGTATCCGGCAGATGGTCAACATTGGATGCCAGTCTTCACATCAACCTTCTGGAGATGAAGGCAGTCATTCTGGCGGTGAAGCATTGGAGTCATCGTCTCATGTACTCATCTCTCCTCATAGCGACGGACAATTCCACAGTCATTGCGCACATCAACAAGTTGGGAACCACCCGCTCGCTACCAATGTTTCGTCTAGTTTGGGATCTGTACGAGTGGACTCGCACTTATCATATTTATATTCGCGCCCGCCATGTGCCGGGGCGGCTCAATGTCTTGGCGGACAGCCTATCACGTCCGGACACCGTTCTTCAGACCGAGTGGCAACTTCATCCGGAGGTGTTCCAGCAGATCTCCACCATCTGGGAGTCCCCTCTGATCGATCTCTTTGCAACGAGGAACAACGCCCAATTGTCTCTGTTTGTCAGTCCGATTCTGGATCCTCAAGCCTTCGACATCGACGCTCTGTCAATCAATTGGGACAACTTCCTAGCTTACGCCTACCCACCGATGGCCCTAATACTGGAAGTGCTTCAGAAGATTTCTCGTCACGACTGCATCATTCTACTCGTAGTGCCATGGTGGCCGCGTCGACAGTGGTTTCCGGTTTTGGTCCCGCTCCTCACGGCCCCTCCACGTCGACTGCCAGTTTGGCCCAGCCTGTTACGTCAACCGCACGGGATTTTCCATCACAACCCACGGTGGCTCAACCTACACGTTTGCAGACTATCCAGAATGCACTCGCAGTCCAGGGTTTTTCAGCAGAGGTTGCACGAACGATGGTTTCAGCCAATCGATCTTCCACATCGCAGCTCTATCAGGCGAAATGGTCCTATTTCGTCTCCTGGTGTCGAGGACAGGATGCCGATCCCGACTCTGCCTCTGTTTCCCTAGTTGCTGACTTCCTCCTTCATCTTCATCGGGATAAGAAGTTTCAAATCAGCACCATTGAAGGGTATCGATCTGCTTTGGCTAGGGTGTTACGTCTTACCTCTGGTGTAGACATTAGTCTTAACGATAATATCTCTGCGCTCATTCGCGCCTTCGCGTTAGAGTCTCGCCGTACGCGACAACTGTTACCGAAATGGGATATCGGTGTGGTTCTGTGTGCTCTGATTCGTCCGCCCTTTGAACCTTTAGAATCCGCTTCTATCAAAGCTGTGTCTTATAAGACGGCCTTTTTGGCGGCGTTTGCTTTAGCGTCTAGAGTGTCTGAACTTCATGCTCTTGAAAGATCTTCTATGACCTGGACGGCGGATTGGTCTCGCATTTCTTTTCGGCCCATTCCTGAATTTATTGCCAAAAATGAGTCTGTGCGTTCAGGTCCGTGCGCTCAACGATCGTACTCCATTCCTGCGTTGTCAGACTTTGTGCATGGGCCCGAAGACGACCTCCTGTTATGCCCGGTCCGGGCGATTCGCCACTATCTTACTCGTACCGACTCCGCTCGCGGCTCTCGGCGCCTGTTATTTCTGTCTCTTCGCCCGTCGGCTTTGCGTGACATTACCAAAAATACCATCGCCGCGTGTTTGAAGAAAACCATTAAATGGTCTTATCAATTGGCCATAGACGCTCCCCCTCTGTTGTCGGCTGCCTCTTCTCATGAGATTCGCGCCATTGCCACGTCATGGCCATTATGGAAGAATCTGTCCCTCCATGACATTGTCCAATCTTGTGCCTGGACGGCGAACTCCACGTTCACCAACTTCTATCTGAGAGATATGTCAGTCCAGTCAGAAGGGATAACCACCCTTGGGCCGTTAATAGCGGCCCAGCACGTGGTCAAATAAATTTTCAAAAAGAAGGGGGGGGGCGGCATTTTGTATCATCGCAGCAAATCTGCAAATTGCTGTATCATCTCATCTCATTCATACTATTAGTCCACATTTGATTGATCACATATTGAAGAAAGAAATAAGTTCGGATGGACAACCTTGGATCCTCTAAAGAGATGTCGGACACTAAATCACCACTCTAAGATGCCTGACTCCATGGTGAGTGTGATCTTTACTTTAATTGCGGTTTGATTGTGTCTTTCAGGTTGAATCTGACTTCCTTCTTATGATCTCAGCTACGTCATCTACGCTCAACTCCCAAGAAGCAAGTTGGGCGTGAGACGATTGTGGACTGAGTATGGTGTGGCTTGGCGACCTCTAGGCACGGACCAGTTATGCTTCACCCGGTTTTAGGAACAGCCAAGAATCTGCATACAGATAAGCCTTACCAAGTAGACCCAATAGCCCTAGTGGTACCGGTCCCTCCTCTTGGTATAGATGGCTTCCCGAGTAGACTCAACAACTCTTTGAGTAGGGGTCATTTCTCGGTAGAAAATACTTCCACACCACGAGCACAGCTACATGGCTGTAGACAATCAAGATAAGTACAACTGTATCTTATCCACATTTTAACCTTTTTTAACGGTCATTGACCAGGGTTTCAATTGTTTGATTATTGATGTCTCATATCCATGTCTGTGTCTTCCCAGCGGTTACTTAGCCTACCTTTGAATCTGCTACTTGGCCGAGGTTTCCCTCCTTCCACCTGTTGGTACTGAGGCAATAATTGAAGCAGGTTTACGATTTAGGCAACGAATATTAAACATTTATATACAATGTTTCTATTCGTAACTAAATCAAACCTGCTTCAATTTAATGCGCCCTCCCGTCCTTCCCCTCAGACCGCGGCCTAGTTCACTACTGGTCTCGGTTATTTACAATGAGAAAGAGGGAGAGAATGGGCTGTGCGTTGGCTTATATGGTAACCACGTTGGGAAGAGTGAGAGCTCTCCTAGGGGCGGATAACTCTATCTCCTAGGGGAGATAATTTTTAATTTTTAACTTCCGTTTCTACGTTTGATTGTGCATTTAAATGGAGTTTAAAGGCAATAATTGAAGCAGGTTTGATTTAGTTACGAATAGAAACATTGTTTATAAATGTTTAATATTCGGTTGATAGCCGTCAAAGTGCAGACAAAAATACAGACGGTTAAAACTGCACTCCAGATTTCACGGTACCCTTATAACATTGAGAGCAGAATTTGAATGAAGGCTCTCACACCATCTAATATATAAAGTTGCCCCATCATGTCCATAGTTAACAGGCACCGAACAATAGGATTGGCCAAAACAAGCAGATAGCCTACTCTGTACAAAGCTATACAGGTCTCTTCAGGTAGTAGGAGTGAATTCTATTGTATCACTTTATTTTCACTCTGAGTAGATTTTAAAGTACAAGTAGCTGACAAGAAAGGTAATTCATTGACAAAGACTACACGAATCACAGAGATTTCAATGAACAGGACTTCACATCTGCAGCGCCTCAATTATCATGATTATAGGTAAACGATTTTCTGCAATTTCAAAGACAAACTTTCCAAATCCCCACAACTGCAGTACGTACAAGGAGCTGAAATTCAAACTTCTCAGATCCCCCTCTACTCTAGTACATACAAGGGGGGTGATATTCAAACTGTCCAGACCCCGCTCAACTGTAGTACATCCATGGGACTGATATTCAAACTTTACAGACCCCTCTCAACTGCATTACTTACAAGGGACTGATATTCAAATGTTCCAGGCCCCGCTCAACTGTGATACATACATGGGACTGGCATTCAAACTTTCCAGACCCCGCTCAACTGTAGTACATACAAGAGGCTGATATTCAAACTGTCTAGACTCCGTTCAACTGTAGTACATAAAAGGGGCTGATATTCAAACTTTCCATATCCCGCTCAAGTGTAGTACATACAAGGGGCTGATAATAAACTTTTCAGATCCCCCTCGACTCTACTACATACAAGGGGCTGATATTCAAACTGTCTAGACCCCGTTCAACTGTATTAAATACAAGGGGCTGATACTCAAACTTTCCAGATTTCCCTCAACTTTAGTACACACAATGGGCTGATATTCAAACTGTCCAGACCCCCCTCAACTGTAGTACATACAAGAGGCTGATATTCTAACTTTCCAGATCCTCTCAACTGCAGTACATACAAGGCACTGATATTCAAACTTTCCAGACCGCAGAAACTTGCACAGCACCCAGAAATCTTGTTCATAGTCTTTCCAATGCTTTATGAAGATCTGTTGAAGCAAAGAAAATAGCCAATGTCTTCCAGATTATTTTAGAAATGATTGATGTTGGTGCGCTCTAACATTCATGTGCCCGGGGTCTGGCATGTTAATATCTTTGTCTGTGGTGTTTTGTTTTATTATATTTTCGATAAACTGAGCCCAGTCTTTCCTTCTCTGAGTAAGTTACCCAGAAACATGACAGTACCGGTATTCTGTGATTTGCCATGTCTCCAAACCTGGCACGTTAACATGACCACATCACCGAGCATTCTCAGCTACAAGGCCCATTTGCGTGTTGTCCTGTAGCAATGTTGTGGTGTGAAGCTGTTGTGTTCATCAGTGCTCATCGATCACCCACTGCATCTGTTCATTTCCACAGAGGTCTATTTAAAGTTAATGCCAGCACAACGACGACGGACAGAGAATGAAATGAATGAGGGCCCATTGTGGTAGAGAGAGCCGAGGTGCGAGTAAAAACTCTACTCCATGTTCACGATTCATGGAGTCAGTTACAGGTTTATTCTATTAAGGTCAATGCTAAAGATAAATACATAATACATACAATGAATTGAAGGTTGAGAACTTGGGTTTTCAAACCCGATGATAACTGATAATTGCTATTATATTAGAGCCAATTTGCAAATTGAGACGGGTAGGACATTATGAAGGAGAAAAACTGGAGGAGGGGAGAATATTGCGAAACAAAAGTAACTGAAGAACGAGGGTTCAATTGGGAGGGTTGGTGTGTGAAAGGGGGGGGGGGGGCAGCAATTTGACCACCTTGTTCCCATGAAGGTGCACATGCATGGTTGAGCCACTTATCAAGGAACCTTGTAATGTTATACTGATGGTGCCATAGTATTTAGACCAAAAACAGGTAAGGGCAATCTCACTCTCTAAAATGGAGGTAAAAACGGTCGTTTTTGCTCAATAGATAAGATTACATACTGAAATCAGCAAAATCCTCTTGAGGCACACATATATATATATATCCCCATCAAATGGTAGTAAGAAAAATAAATTGTCATCTATCTAATTTGTAATAACGGGCCAAATATTTGTGTCGCTATTCAAACAGCAGTGAATGGTTCTTCAAATGGCAAATTAATTTTAGGACATGGAACAATAGATAGATTAATTCACCTGGAGTTTTGGAGCACGAAGGAATCAAAAGTTTATAATCAAAAACAGCCTTTTTTACCTCCATTTTAGAGAGCAGGATCGCCGTAACCTGAGCATTAATTGACAGGTGTCTGATAGTATTTTTAATCTGTATACTGGCTTCCACTGGCATTAACATGGTAATTATACACCGTACCCTCCTTGTAAATTGTGCTCCAAACCTGACAGCATTATTGTCCCTGCTTGTAGAAATCCCCACATTTCTATACATGTATATTCTTTCATGTGGACCAGACTAACAACATTTAACACTCTCATAATATGTACTTGTATGGTTTGCACCCATTCACCCCTATCTCTCCTCTGTTTAAGCATGAAAGTTTGACTCAAGTCTTATTTCTTGGGTAATACTTGAATGTCCCCTTGTACTCATATACTAATCACGCCTCAACGCTAATGTGGTGAATCGTTCTCATACAGCCGGCACAGAGCTTCGTCTTTCATACATGTGTCATAATGGAATTTTATACATACAACAGTGCATCATGAGATCTCTTCCATTTAAGTTGCATAATTTGATTGGTCAATTCAAATTTTCAAATAGAAATCCAGCATTTTCATTGGTTCGTGAAGGAAACTGGAAGAACATTCAACCAATCACAGAGTTTCTGTGAATGTACAAAGGAACTAAAACATCATAGATGGTCATGTGCAAAAGTTACCCAAAGAGATATTAGGATAAAAGCATAAACTGGTTCGGTCAAAAAGTGGAGACCAGACTGCTAGCTGGAAAATAGGGGATAAATTTGTAAATGATAATATTTGAAAATGTCACAAACCTCAAGTCTCTATTTTCAAAGTTCTGTTGATATTTCTCTAAGCCCTTTTTCGATTATCATTTTGTGTGGAATTGTTTAAAGATGAGAATTTGCGTTTCTCAAATATTTGCTGGTTACGGTACCAATATCTTTCGATTCCATGCATGCGCTGACACGTAGTCAGGGTTTAACTATGGATTTACTGCTGGCCTGAACTCCGCAAAGTTGTTTCTCTTGGGTGGGATATGGGTAATTAAACCGCATGGAGATAGGAGGAATATTTAGGCTTTTTTATACCTAATCGTTCATTCTTTTAATACTATATGCTTGTTTACCAATTACAGCCATATGGACATCGGTGAGGACTCATTACCAGCATCTTTTATGGACTACAATGCAGAAGACATCGACCAAATTAATATGAACGAGCTGCTTGCACGAACGTTTGGTCCAGATGACTTGCAATGACTTGAAGTCCATCATGCAACAATAGACTAATGATTGATACTTGTCGGAGATCAGTCTGTCCCAAACTGTACACTGGCATGACAGAGAAAGATGTGAAGAATTCTCACGAGACGTCCCTCCCTGCATCTATGCTATACATATACGAGAACTGCTAACTAATGTGAACAATCATCGAGGTGCTTTGTAACAACCAAGAACTCACCTACAGGAGGCAGTGTGATGAGCCTTAACCGTGCCATTTTTGTTCCAACATTTATTATTATAGTCACATATAATATAATGGGACTGTGTATAATAAACTTTGTCATGTGAAATAACGACCCTGCGGAGATCTGGGGCCATCGTTCAGGTGTATACACAGTAAGATCACTACCAAAGATGACACATTCAGTCATGTCTGCCAGAATCCCAGGACGATTTGTCGTCAAAATATATATGAACCAGATTAATTTTGGTAGGGATATAAAACAGAACCCCCCCCTAGCCCCATCTTCATCTGACATTGTCCATGCATGTCCACTCGTATCTACATCTGGCTTAACCATTCCCTGAATTACACGGAGTCTCCACTCTCCTGGGTTGGAGGTTAAATTGTACATAATCACTTGACATTTCAAAGTGTGGGTAAAAGCTGAGTCATACCATTGTTGTAATGTAGAAAGTTCACCAAATGTTATGACATTTGGACTGTGTACATGTAATTAATTACCCGTTATACACTAGAAACTGGATTTCCTTATGAGTGGATGTCATCCTTTAGCCAATAAGGGGAGATAACCAGAGGTTACAGATTATGTGCAACACTCTTATCAGAATCTAACAGTGATATCGGTAAGATCGATCGACGCTCTTTTTGGATGACACACCTCAGAGTGCCAGTCATTCCCGGATCACCATGGGTTGACATGTAGATCTGTGGCAAACATTCACCTACAGAGTTACTTCCCTTAGACTGTAGCTTTATAACCATACCTTACTCAGGTATGAACTTGCCACATTCAGATGGAACTTCATAGGGATGGACATTATTAGAGTTTGCATAACCCTTTTTAAAGATTCATGTATGGGTGACAGTGTTAAAGCATATGCAGAAAAGGGTTGCGCAAAATCTATCTGCCAATCTTTGCATGCCCTGAACTAAAGGTTAGACAATTTGTTCAGGCCCGAGTCACATTAGTCATTAAAGAGTCGTCCAAAAAGGGTTTGTAATATCTGGAGAGACACCATAGAGGATGCTGTGTACTCCTGTCCTGTGAGTTATCTCCCTTGGCTGTTGGCAAGGACTCTCTCTCTCCGTAACACTTGTATAATTGTTGGATGGCGAATGTTTCTGTATGAACTGTATAGTTATGTTCCTCATAGCATTGTAGCTTGTGCTTGGTGTGTGTAAAAGCCACTTTTATTTTAGTGTTTGCTCATCCCTTATGTAAGCGGATTCATTTTTACCCCTCGGCCATTTTTGGCCTCGGGGTATTGTCGTCGCCATGTACGTCCGTCCGTCTGTCCGTTACCGCATTTTAGGCAAAACCGCTTGAGACACAACCACCAAATTTTCAACACTTATTTATATAGTGCTAATTCAGACGAAAATGGCTTCCCTCAGCCCATATTTTACAGAGTTCTGCCCCTTTACAGATTTTTTAATTTCTATTTCTGTCCTATATCCCTGAATGTAACCAACTATATCTGCAGAACTGTGTTCGATATAGCTACTATATTTTGGAAACTTATTTATATTCCTGTATTCTACAAGCCAACAAAGGATTACTTACCTCGGCTTATGGAGTTATGCCCCTTTCGGATGTAATAATCTCTGATTGTGCTATCTATACTATCGAAAGTGGCGCCCCTCTGCCCATACTTTACAGAGTTATGCCCCTTTACTGATATATTAATTTCTATTTTTGTCCTATATGCCTGAATGTAACCAACTATATCTGCAGAACTGTGTTCGATATAGCTAAGTTATTTTTGGAAACTTATTGTTGTATTCTACTAGCCAACAAAGGCTTACTCGCCTTTGCTTATGGAGTTATGCCCCTTTCGGATGTAATAATCTCCGATTTTGTTATCTGTAGCTGAATGTACAAGTTATATCTGCAGATCCGTGTTCGGTACAGCTTATTTGTCTCGATTCTTATTTTACAGAGTGCTAAGTCAGACGCCTGTTGAAAGTGGCACCCCTCGACCCATATTTTACAAAGTTATGCCCTTTTACAGATATATAATTTTTCTATTTCTGTCCTATATGCCTGAATGTAACCGACTACCGGTATATCTTTATATAATCATCCCACATAGAACTATCTCTTCCCCAATTCACACTACACATGGGTCTCAATCACTTGGGGAAAGCTGAGGGGTTTTGATTAGATCAATCTCATGTTGTTTTCAGCATTTATGTGGTGTCTGAACATTTCAGATTTTACAATGTGACAGTTCGATGCGACAGTTCACCACGCAATGTCCTGTTTAAGACATCATTTTGACACATGAAATTTCAGCATGTTGACTTCAAAAATCAATCATGTTGACATAACATGCAGGTACTTGGGAATTGAGAGATCGTGCTTGAATACTCTTTAGTTGAAATTTTGTGCTGAAATATCACTTGCTGAATTACATGTTATCGAAATGTCGCATGCAAAATTGATCCTCTTTTTTACAAAAATTTAGGAATATTATATAATGAAGTTTCACAATTTTAAACAATCTTCCTTTTCTTGTTTAAGCTGTTTCCATTTTACTTTGTACATGTAAATTGTGTACGTAATGAAATGATTTTTGAGAGAGAAAGAATAAAGTGGTCATAAGCGGGATTCGAACCCACGACCCCGGCTTATCGCGTCAATGCTCTATCGACTGAGCTATGACAGCCCATAGGTATTACACCCGTGGATTGTCCCTGTGATGACCAACCTTCTCTCTCTGTGTTGCAGTGTGCGCAACTGGCTTGTGTATGTAATGGAATCTTTGTCGTCTCACTGAGAAGTTAAAATGGGTCTTGTTGTTGTTGTTGATTAGAAACTTTTATGACCTGTTGTGTGTGTAATTTATCCTGTGCCATTAGCCGTGCAGTGTACTTGTTTTAACTTGCCTGTGAAACCCTGCTTGTACACTTTTAAAGTCAGACTTTGTTATGGGATTTTAGCAGGGTTGAAAAGAAAAACAGAACAATTCAATGCACTGGTTGTAAAGTTGTAAAAAAAAAAATACTGTGATCGGTTCCCATGGATTATTTTGAACAATTGGTCATGGACAGAGACTTGACAAATAGACGATGTGAATCTGGATGTATTGTAATAACTCTAAAAATTCCATTACCCTTTTAATATTCAATCACCCTCAAATATTGATCAGTCACTGTTTATGATCTCCTCTCAAATGTAGGAGTAACTGCATAGATAAACAGGTTAGGGTGATCCCCCTCTCTAAAGTGGAGGTAAAAAAGGTCATTTTTCCATTTGCTCAATAAATCAGTTTATGTAATGAACTCAGCAAAATCCTCTTGAGGCGCACTCAGACAAAAAATGCCCATCATATGGTAGTAAAAGAAATAAATTGTCATCTATCTAATTTACATAAAAATAGGCCAAATATTTGTCGAGCTAAATTAAACAACATTTACTGGTTATTCAAATGGCAAATTAATTTTAGGACATGGAACAATGGATAGATGAATGCGTGTGAAGTTTTTGGAGAATTGGTTAAGGTTATTGAGCGAAAACGACCTTTTTTACCTCCATTTTAGAGAACGGGATCTTCCTAACCTGATAAGGTCCTCTCTTTGTATCATTTTGTCAACTCACCTTTCTAATATTCAAATTTGATCACTTTGATATTTTGTGGTGAGAAAATGCACTTCCTGTGATTGAATTATCACAGCGTTTATCAAAGCTAACAGATTACATGTAATTCCACAGGATATATGTGTTGACATATACAGAGTCTCGAGTTTGTTTCAAACTTCATACTGCTGAATAAAATTATTCTCTTGCTTCACAGGCACTTTTTACCCCTCGGCCAATTTTGGCCCAGGGCTATTGTCATTGTCATGTACGTCTGTCTGTTACGTACCACATTATCTGCCAAACCATTTTGGGTACAGCTGCCCCATTTTGGAAACTTATTTACCTACTCATAGTCTGGATGCCTATCGAAAATTGGTCGCCTCGACCCATATTTCATGCACTTATATATCCCTTTTCGTGCATAATCAGGGCAGTCTGCTTTCAGATAGGCTTGTTTTACCACATTTCTGCAGAACTGTTTGGAACAGCCACCAAATTTTGGGAAGTTTACTTGTAGTCTAGATGACTATCGAAAATGAGTCTCCTCAATCCATATTTTATGCAGTTATGTACCTTTTGATGTGCCTGAGAAGCTAGAAATGTATTTTATTCAACCTAAACGATATCACGTTTCCAATGCCATACACCTGCAGCATGCTGGTGTTCTTGTGAACAAAGGTCAATGAGGTTGTATAAGATAATTCGGTAGGTGTGTTGCCTTATTCAACTGTTATGGAGAAAACAAATTCTTTAATGCTTCTACCAAATGATCCCTACACCCCATACTTTCTTGATGCTAAATTGTTGTAAGAGGTTATATTTAATTGTGGTTTACTGTTTTGGGGAATGGTCGAAGTATTGAAAAAAAACCTTGAAACCTTCCAATACCCATGCCTGTTTGGAAATAGGACATCCGACACAACCAACTAGTCCATATTGTACGATGTGATTGTAATCAGATTCTCCCGTCATGAGGATACGGCTTCAATATGTTTTTCACAACATCTGTTTTATTGTGTTAAACAGTTCTATGTGATGTCATTTTTCGAGCTTGTTCTTTACACCGCATCTCAGTTTTCAAGCAAAATGTGCAGAGCCGGTGTTTGGTGGAACCGTTAAAGCGTGATATGTTTTCCATATCATGGATCAGTGTTAGTCATATTGAAGACTTCAATGTGTTACACATGCTGCAAAAAAAAATATTTAGAGCCAACTATTGATTATTGACGAGCTCCTAAGTAATTAAATGGACAGACATCAGTATTAGCCAAAGCTAGGAATTTCAGGTTGACAATGACACAGTATAATGTATGGTACCATAACCCTCTTAGGGGTAAAGTCATGTCAGGACTTTAAATGTGAAATTGTATTTGTGTAGCTGATAATCTACTTGTTTTATGTGCTTATTAAGCTTTAAATGGTGGTCATAATGTGCCATGCAGCAAGTTGGTTTAGTGCTAAGCAACTTGAATTATGATTTAGAGACTTTTAATTATTGTAAATTTGTCTCCATTTATGCAGTGTCAGTCTTGTTGTTGATCATGTTGTACTATTCAGATATGATTGATGTTCCAGTAATTTGATCTTTCTCGAATTGTGGCTCAAATCTGGATCACCTTACATGTAGATGTACCGTTATTTAATTAAAAAAATACCTTAATTAATTACTGTGTATCAACTTTATGGAAACTGATCTCCCCCCTCCCCTCTGACAGCAAATTCACTAGGATTGGGTCTCTCTCCAACAATATTGATGATGCCACTGACCTATGATAAAAAAATATATTTTATATATTTAGGTTGAGTGGCACTGTGAGCAAAGGAGATGGCATCTATGTGGTGCAGTTGAAATCGAAAAGATGAAATATCCTAAAAATAATTGTTTTGATGTAACGGCAAAAGAAAATATATATTCACAATTTGTGAAAGTTCTAGCTCGATTATGTTATGATTATAGTCAACGGTATAAGATGAAATTGTAATCCGCAACATGTGCTATTCTGTGAGAAAAAAAAACAGGACCCCTTGGACCAAAATGCCATTTAACTTGATGTGCCGTACGTGGCATCATATCTTCACTGCTGGAAAATCGTTATGGTCCGAGGGGTTCTTGTCTAAATGCAGTGTGTTTGAATTACTTGATTTAGATACTTTTGTCACAAAATGCTCATGCTTCGGATTTCAATTTCATGTCCTAACTATAATAATGATAACACAATTGAACTAGAACCTTCACATATTGTGTACATATATTTTCTCTTGCTGTTAGACATTAAAACACAACTTTTTTCTCGATTTCAACCGCACCACATATAGCCTAAAATGTCGTCTTATCATACCATCTCATTCATAATTAAAAAATATATCTCAAAACATCCTTTTGTCTGGACTGCACATTCTCTTCCTTCTGAATTCTATTATTTAGTTCCTGAACTTTATAACAAATTGAAGGATTTCCCTCAAATTTTGCCATAATAGCTGTGTCATGCCAGCGTTGTGCACAAACATTTTGGTCAATAGGTCAAATGTCCAGGTCACTAGCCAAAAATAATTGAAAATCACAATATTTTCGGTGAGTATGTTGGTGGGACCACCGAAGGCCATCTTAAGTCCAGGTTATCCTAAATCCTCGCAGAGAGTTTACCTGGACATTATTAGTGATTCGAATGAGTTCTTGAGTCGCTGCGTCTATTATACAATCTTGTACATTTTATCCTCCGCGTTAATTACGAAATAGTAATTGTCGGTATCCCAAGGTTGTATTTTTAGCTTTGACTTCCAATTTCAGCCCGACTTCAAAGTAGTTTGGCCGGCGATGAAATTCAAACCATTTACATTTCATATCTCGCATCTGATTGGTGCAGCGGGCTTAGCATGTTCACCGATTGGTTTGATTTATAGGAACCCCTTGATCTATTAATATCCAGAACTGCTATGGGTACTTAACCAAGCCAGTGTATTGATCCTAACAGATCGATCGATACAATGGCTTGCGAGCATTGCTAAATGGCAGGTATCAAATTTGATGTCCCTGTGACCCAGGAAATTAGTGAAAACATTGTGCAGCAACTCCGGGTTCATGATATGTTAGCAAACTTCAGGAATACCTCAGTCTCAATTGTTTGTACATGGAAGTCCCAATGTAGGTAAACCAAGATGAGGGAAATACCATCGAGTGGTAATGCCATGAAAAATTTGTGCTAGTTGTATCAGTATTATCTGAGATCCCATAATAAGCTAATTCCGACAATTCTGCCTTTCCCTTTTGATATTGGTTGACATTTGGTTCATGGATATTTACAATCTTTCTGCGAGGTGGATCTGTTTTGATATTTCCATGCAGCCATCCAACATAAAACCAGACTAATGAGCAGGAACGATCCGTTGAAATTTCTGGAGAACAGCAGTATCCGTGAATCATCCATGTCTGGGCATGATACCTTACTTGGATTCTGCTTTACGGTATGGTTTCCTGCATGCCCATGTGTGTACAAGTACACGGTGTTATTTTGAGGTTGTTTCTCTCAGATAGCCACCTGATTGGCTAACAGATGGAGTTTGTAAATCGCACAGGATTTACATGTACATATAGCGCTGATTTAAGACATAATATTCCATGATCCGAGTTAACTGAAATTCATGCAAGTTGATGCAGTACGGGGAGGCGTTGGGCTGTGGGTATCCAGATCAGAATCAAAAGGTCAAGGTCAGTATGACTGTAGCCCATAGAGCCAATTGGGCTCTTGTTTGTAATATTTCATCAACTTTTTGTTCAAGTAAATTTGATCACCCCATTATTTCTATGTATAATTGAACTATTGGAACATTAAACTGACGGTAAATTCTTCCATTATCCCTGTTGAAATTCAATCACCTCCAATTTTGTGAACAAAATTCAGTCAACAGTGTTCCAATGAATTTGATCACTGAAATCATTGTAATTTCTAAAGAATAATAATCTTCATGATTTTGTACCATTTAATCAACTTCCTGTTCTAATAAATTTGATCACCCCGAGAGTTTATGGTCAGGAAATTCTGCTTTCTTTGATTCACTCTATTCCTACTAAGTTTTCAAACAGCATTTATTTACTTAGAAGCAAAAAAACACATCTTCATATCAACTGAGGCTAAATACATGTACAGTGGCATGGATATGTTATTTATCCCAAGAACTGAAAAATTAAACATTTATAAATAATGTTGGTGTTTGTTACCAAATCAAACCTGTTATCACTTCAATGCCAATATCCTCCATTTGGAGATCTTCTGCAAACAAAATTATCTCCCTTGATCGCTGCGTCGATCGTCCGCCAGGTGGCGTGCACTCCGCGCATGTCCATCACTCTTTTTCCCATGTTGAGCAAGACCTGTTTTGAGTCAAGGCCGAGCAAAGAGGGGAGGATGGGTTGGGCAAATCAACGTTGATAACAGGTTTGATTTGGTAACAAACACCAACATTATTTATAAATGTTTAATGTTTGTGTCCCAAATCTTCACCTGTTATCACTTCAATGCCAGACTCCCAACAGAGGAGGTTGGGTAGCCGGCCTTGTGACTTGCTTTTGGATTAAGCGGAGCACGCCCTGTTCTGATTTTGTAAATCTAATATGCTCAATAATATCCTGATAATTCCCGTGTCGTATAGAAGCGTAGGGAGCTCAAGGTATTACAAGTAATGCGGCGAGAAGGTGGACTCTGTTCCTACCGTAGCTCGCATACTTGGCTAGATAATCAGATGCCATCGTGATGCCTTGAAGTCCCTTCGTCTCCGGCATGGTATGTCTTCTATACTTACCGAATTGTCTGGATCTTGCTTGCTTGAGCGGCGCCCCCCCCTCTTTTCTTGATGGAATTAGTGGACTATACGCTGGGCTACTGCTAACGGGCCCAACGTAGTCACCCTGTCTGTTTGTACAGACATGTCCCTAAGATAATAGTCAGTGAAGGTAGAGTTTACAGTCCATGCACAGGCCTGAACGATCTCGTTCAGTGATAAGTTCTTCCAGAGCGGCCAGGACGTAGCAATAGCTCTAATTTCATGAGATGATGCCTTCGACAATAGGGGAGGAGCATCGATGGCGAGTTGGTATGTCCAGTGTATCGTCTTCCTTAACCAAGATGCAACTGTATTTTTCGTAATGTCCGCAGATGCTCCCGGATGTAGCGATAGGAATAGGAGACGTCTCGATCCTCTAGTAGAGTCTGTTCTCTGTAAATAGCATCGTAGGGCTCTAACTGGGCATAGTACTCTGTCGTTTTCCAGTGGGCCTACGAAATCTGTAAGTGCTGGGATCTGATATAGTCTTTGAGCACATGGTCCCTGACGTGTTGATTCATTCTTGGCGATGAATTCCGGGATCGGACGGAAGGATATAGTTTTCCAACCAGCGGTCCATGCCAGGGAGCTGCGTTCCAATGCGTGTAGCTCGGAGACTCTAGTGGCTAGAGCGAATGCTGTTAGGAAGACTGTCTTGTAAGACAGTGCCTTGATCGTAGCCGACTGTAATGGTTCAAATGGTGGGCGTAGAAACGCACTCAGTACAACTCCAAGGTCCCATTTCGGTAGTAGTTGTCTTGTTCGGCGGGACTGTAAGGCGAAGGACTGGAGAAGAGCCGCAACGTTGATATCATGTCCAATGTCAATTCCTGAAGTTAGTCTCATGACTCGGGATAATGCAGAACGGTATCCTTCTATGGTGCTTAACTTGAATTCCTTGTCCCGATGCAGGTGCAATAGGAAATCAGCTATTACTGGAACAGAGGCAGTATAGGGATCGATGTCTCTGGTCCCACACCAGGTCTGGAAGTAAGCCCACTTGGCCTGGTAAAGTCTAGAGGTGGATGGTCTGTTTGCTGTCGCCATCGCCTCTGTAACTGGTCTTGAAAATCCCTGGTCTGCAAGGGATTCCCTGATAATCTGCAGGCGTGAAGGTTGAGCCACTGTGGATCGTGGTGTAGGATACCTTGTCGTTGGTCTAGTAGTCGATGCCACGGCGGTAGCTGACGAGGGAAATCGGTCAGTAGCTGGACTAGTGATGGGAACCATGGGCGATTCGGCCACCATGGTACTACGAGGAGTATAACACTGTTGTGTTCTGTTATCTTGTTCAAGACTGCCTGAATAAGCGCTATCGGTGGAAATGCGTAGGCAATCAGGTTGTCCCAACTGATTGACATGGCGTCGACTGCCCAGGCTAGCGGGTCGAGCATCGGGCTGACGAAGATTGGTAGCTGAGTATTGTCTCTTGTTGCGAAAAGGTCTACAAGGGGCTGTTCCCAAATCGATGACACCTGACGAAAAGCCTCTGTGTGGAGATGCCACTCCGTCTGTAGGACTTTGTCCGGGCGTGAAAGACTGTCTGCAATGACGTTCAGGTGACCGGGTACATGTCGTGCTCGGATCCGGCACCGATGAATCTGTGCCCAGGTGAAAAGAGACCAAGTCTCCTGGAAAAGTAGTCGTGACTTCGTTCCCCCCAGCTTGTTGATGTAGCTGACTACTGTCGTGTTGTCCGATGCGATCATCAGAGAACTGTCGGACAGTTGAGGGCTCCAGTGCTGGACTGCCATGTTCACTGCTGCCATCTCCAGAACATTGATGTGTAGTGTCCTTTGTTGTGGAGACCATCTGCCGGCTATCTGTAACTCTCCTAGATGAGCTCCCCATCCCGTAAGTGATGCGTCGGAGAATAGATTCTTGTCCGATGGTGCCCAGCGGAGTGGAATCCCGAACATGACGTTCTCCCTGGACTGCCACCATTTCAGGAACTGATGAAGGTGCTGAGGCACTGGTACTCTGGGGTTGATGGCCGAAGCTCGTAGATACGGCTGCAGGTGGAACTGTAACGGTCGCAGCTGCAGTCGTCCGTACTGTGTCAGATCCTGGGTTGATGTCAGCAATCCCAGTAGGCTTTGCCAATGACGTAAGGGTTGTGATTGGAAAGATAAAAATCTTTGGATGATAGTCTGTATCTTTGTCCAACGTTCTACCGGGGGCAGGATGATCCGTCTCTGTGTGTCGAATACTGCTCCGATGTATTGTCGTTTCTGAGCAGGCTCTAGTTCCGACTTTGTTGGATGTGGGATGAATCCGAGATACCTCAGGAGTTGAATGATGAATTGTATCTGGGACTTGAGTGCTGACTTCCTTGACCCCCACACAAGGATGTCGTCGATGTATGCCTCTATGTTGATACCCCTTAGGTGAAGGAAGGTCATGATTGGTGACGTGATTCTTGTGAAGCACCAAGGGGCGATGGAGATGCCGAACGGCAGGACCTGCCACTGCAGGACCTGCCACTCGAACCGTCTCCCGGCAATGATGAATCGAAGATATCGACGATGATGTTGATGAATGGGAACATGAAGGTATGCATCCTGGAGGTCGATGGAGGCTAGCCAATCGTCCGGTTGTAGGCGGGACCGTAATGCTGGAACTGATGTCATTTTGAAGTGTGGAGGTGGCGCTAGAGTGTCGTTGAGTCGACGTAGGTCTAAAATCATGCGAAGCTGATCTGTGTCCTTCTTGGGAACGAGGAAGACAGGACTGTAGAATCCTGGACTTGCTTCTTCCACGGGTAATTCCCTGACAGCGCCCTTGTCCAATAACATTTGTACTGACTCCAGTAATGTCCGTACATGTTCTGGCCGAACTGGAAGACGTGATGGTTTGGGTCTGGTGATTAGTCTGGGGTACTCTAGAAAGTTGAGGAAAACTCCATCTCTGAGAGATCTGGTGACCCACTTGTCGTCTGTGATAAGCTTCCAGTTCCGCCAGAAGATCCGTAGACGTCCGCCCACGACCGGATGATTGAAATCCTGGAACTCTGGTAGAATGAAAGGATGATGATGATGGGTTAAAAACTGAGGCTGGGGACCGTCAATTTCGACGGTCGGGCTTCCCTCTGCCTCGGTCGGGAAACTTTCCTCCTCTGCCACGAAACTGTCCTTTCCCGTAGGGACGAAAATTCTGCTGGCTGTCCTGCTTAGGTAGACTGCCCGAATCCCTACGTGGCGGCTGAGCAGAACGTCCTCCTCTGGTCGACTTGCCTTGACCTTTACCTTTGCCCTTGCCTTTACCCTTGTTGTAAGCTAAGGCTCCGATAATGCGGGACGTCTTTTCGTCATTGACGGCAGGCATCACTGTCGAAATGGCTTGGTTGAAGAGGTACTCGGATGACAGAGGTTGCTGTGCCAATTCGTTCTTAACCGATTCCAAAACCTCAGACTTGGGATGTTTCAGGTATGCAGCTCGTCGAGCCTGCACCATCGTAGCATAGGTAAACGCCCCTGTTTCCATGAGATCCACATTGGATTTATTCATGGAGTCGATAAAGGCGCTGAGAAACTCCATCTTGGGTTGTGAGAAGGTCAGGGATCCATCCTTATGTCTTTTGTCTGGATCTTGAATCACCCTGGAAATAGCCGTCAGGAACCAATCGGAGTATGATGTAATTCTGTGTTGTGTCAGCATCATGTCCTCCACAGCACAGGCCTGTTTCTGTTGAAGTACCACCGCTGGTGTCTTTGTGAAGTTCAACAGTCTGTCAAGATCCGGGTCCGACTTCGGGGCCTTGAACGGTAAATTGTCTCCGTGAAGGGTGTAAGTCTTGAAAAAGGACCGGGCTTCTGGAGAGATTTCGGCGTCTTCAACTGTCGATCCAGTGTCTCATATAGGGTAGTTGATGCCGGGGATGGTGCGCAGGTTGGCGCAGTTTCCTCCTCAGAAGGCTTGTTCAGTCCGTATAGAGATGCCGCTGTAAGTTTTCTCCGTTTCCGGCTTGGGTCAACTGGCTGTTTGTCATCGCCGACCACCGGTCTGGGCATCTCTGGAATCAGCGTGTGAATCGCCGCTATCCTGGCTTTAAACGGTAGTCCGTCCTTGATCTTGTCTTCTACCTCCGCCTGATGGGGGGGAGGTGACTCTGTATGAGACAAGGATGGCGAGTGAGTGGAACGTCGTGCGTAATCCTCGTAGTCTGAGCCTGAGTCTGCGTCGCTAGCAGAATGAGGTCGTGTCATCTCATGGGTCTCCGGTGCAGTGGGATGGGATGTAGTGGGATGGTGATCCACAGGTTCCTGTTCATCCCTGGTTCGATACTCCGGTTTATTCTGTGCTTGTTGACGGTAAACCGGTGAACGGCTTCTTCCGTGTCTGGTGTAAGGTCGCTCCGGGGTATGGTACCTATGGTGCCGACTCCGGTTATGTGGACTAGGTGATGGAGTCCGACGTCTGGGACGGTCCCTCTCCCGATGATGACGTACAGGGTAGGAATCTCGGCGTTGTAACGGTGTGCGACTTCGTCTACGAGATCTGCTTGCCGTAGTACCACTGTATGGTTCCGTTGTACGGGTCCCAACTTGAGTGAAGGCCGGTTCACGGCGTTCTGGCTGAGTCCGTTCCTCATAAGTCCGTGACTTCTTGGATGTGGAGTCTCGGTGATCTGTATAAGTCCGTTCTGCTTTAGTCCGTGACTTCTCAGGTGTAAATTCACGGCGCACTGGATAGGTCCGTGAAGTATCCTGCTCCGTGGTACGGCTGTAGGCCGTGGTACGGCTCCGGGCTGTGGCTTCTTCCCGCAGTGCTCCGGTATCGGAGTCACGGCGGTCTGGATAGGTCCTTGAGGTCTCCCTCTCCGTGCTACGGCTCCGGTCCCTGTAAGCCCTTGGCTTGTCCGACTCCCGGCGTCCCGTATAGGGCCGTGACTCCGTGCTGTGGACCCGGTGAGCTGTGCTTGAGCCGGGGTCCCGCTGTAGTGGTGGAGTCCGTGATCTTGATTTTCGGACTGTTTTCTTTGCCGTGTCCGTCTGTGTCTCCGGGGTACGGCGTTTCTTTGGGGCCTTGGATGAACGGGAGCTGGTATCCGAAGACTCGCTTTGATCTGTGACTGTGACGGGGCTGTCTAGTAGAGTCCGTGTCAGCACTCTAGTCGGTGCCGTAGAAGCAAACCGTACCGTGGTTTGTTCTTGACTGGTCTGCACTTTGCCCTTTGAAGGTACCGTCGACTGTAAGACTGTGCCGCTGGGGGGTATCTCCGGGCTTGTGGTCTTTGCTAAAGCTGAGTCTTCGTTTAGCGATAAGTCGTGCATTAGGGCCTGGTTAGCTTCAGCTTTCTCTACGGGCCCTTTCTTGAGGTCACCGGCAGCCCTCAATAGCTGGGTACGTCTGGTTGAAGCATAGCTAACCCACGTAGCGTCGTCCCAGTTTACACACTCGGCGCAGGTACGCTGTCTATAGCATATCTGTGCCCTGCATTTAAAACAAAAAGCATGTGAGTCCCTTACGGGCCAAAACTGACGACATGATTCACATCTCTTACTATTCTTGATAGTTTGGGTGACTACGTTAGCCATACTGAACTTACAGACCAAAAAAATAACCCTAGGGTGCGTCTATAAAAATTCAAAAGTTATTGTTTGCAGGAGCTCTCTCAAAACAGGTCTTGTTACCAAGACTGCAAGGAAAAAGAGTGATGGACATGCGCGGAGTGCACGCCACCTGGCGGACGATCGACGCAGCGATCAAGGGAGATAATTTTGTTTGCAGAAGATCTCCAAATGGAGGATATTGGCATTGAAGTGATAACAGGTGAAGATTTGGGACACAAACTAAGACAGCTTGTGAAATTTATAGACGTGTTTTTACCAGAATTTCCTTCTGCAGATGCCTAAGTTAAGTTTTGCCGTCTGAATAATTAGAAGAAATAGGGTAATTCTAAGGGACTATATAGGCCAGTAGTACAGAGATGTTTAAGGGACTATATAGGCCAGTAGTACAGAGATGTTTAAGGGACTATATAGGCCAGTAGTACAGAGATGTTTAAGGGACTATATAGGCCAGTAGTACAGAGATGTTTTACAGTGCTTCAAATTCTCAATGTATTAATCAGGTACCAGTACATCCATGCTGTAAATAATCCTATTGTATGTGGTTCCTATTGGTATATAATCTCTTAAATCAAACGTTGATGTAACGTGAACGTTCACCAAACACTTATTGATATTGAACACCTTCCCTGCTGTAATAAAGAATTTGTAGAAATGTCTACATGTAATTCATTCACTGACTGGGATTTCTATCTCATTTGGCATATATGCTGGATGGGATCGAGTCCTCATGCTATCCATCTGGACAGCTGATTGGCTGGATGACTTTGTGCTCCAGAAGCCGAACCATTGCAGGTAGAGACATCAAAGGAGATGGTATGATAAGGCAAAATATATGAACACAATATGCAAAAGTTTCAGCTCGATTACATTATGATTATAGTTATGACATGAAATTGTAATCCACAGCATGTGCTATTTTGTGAAGAAAGGGTCTAAATCGAGTCATTTTACCACGCATTCAGACATGGACCTCTTGGACCAAGATGCCATTTAACTCCGTGTGCAGTGGCATTATATCCACTGGTGGAAAACCTCTTTGGTCCAAGGTATTCTTCGTGTCTAAATGTGTGTTTGAATGACTCGATCAAGACATATCTCGGTGACAATGTCACAGGATGTTGCTTTGTAGTGTGTGTTTCATCAAAATTAATCCATAGGCGGCCACACCTGGGTGCCAACTTGAATTTCTTCTGGACAGTAAAATCAGAACAGCTAACCCATGCTGGATTCTTTTCAATTGTGGTACACAAAATCTTTTTCATGGGAGGGGGGATTAGGTTTAATGTCAATCAAGGTTGTTTCAGTCATATGGTGAGAGCCAGTCTGGTTGCTGGAGGAAGATGGAGTACACGGAGAGAACCACCGCCCGTCCACAAATAACTGGGTAACTTTCACACATGCGCCAGCATGGTTCGATCCTGTGACGGTTCAGCGGTGGGACGCTAGCAGTCACCAGCAAAGCACCTAAGATCACTTAGCCAACAAGGGATCCTTTCTCTAGCAATTCACAATTATTTCCTGATTTTTAGACCAGCGACCTTTGACCTAATTTTGGTATGTGATGCATTTCCCCTGATGTATCTCCCGACAAATTTTCAATGAAATGTGCGATGTACGCACACAACAGCAACAATGTCCCGTGGTCAATTGGGGGCATACCATCGATGTGGCCTGTAACAAAATTGACTGGACCTGGATAGAGTATCATGTTCCTTTTATGACCACCAAGCCAGGGGACCTCCTTATCAGTCTATTTAAACGTCATTAAGGCTTGTCACTTGTCACTAATAGCCCAGGCGCTCCAGTAAGAGAGACAACAGCTGTGTGTGTTGGATGACTGGCTCAGTGAGAGGTTCTAAACTTTGCAGAGTAAAAATCATGTAGGCTGCACAGTCTAGCAGAATTAGTTAAAGCTATCTCAGTATTCATATAGTTTAAGCCTCTAGTTAATGCTTGTATATACCAATGATGTTTCCAAATGTCTTCTCTCTTCAGCTTCTGTACTTTTGTCTAAATTAGTTTAACAACACAGTATCAACAATATTTCACCCAGTGCCAAAGATATATAATGAATATGTTTAACCCACATTAAGATATAAGATATATAATGAATATGTGTAAGTCAGTTCTTCTTAATATAGACAACATCATGTACATGTATCTGACTTGCGATCTGGCTTGCTTTAATGTTTATACCCACCTGAGTGGATAAATATTACACAACCGAAAACAGTATATTTTCACGGTAATCTGTCGATGCATACAAACTGATGCAAAAAAGGTGATTGTGTGATCGTCTGCACAAATTATCTTCATTACAATAAAGTGTGTACAGTTCAGAACTTTGACATAATGAAATGCATATAGAATATTACTGCTGAAAAATGAGAAATGATGTTGCTTTTTAATACAAACATATATACAGTTGGATAATTAAAACAATAAAATTCTACAGGGCAATAATGCTAGGCTATATGAAAGATATTAGTTTAAACAATCTGCCAACATGGCCAGCGCAAGCACATTTGTCGATAAACATTTGATACTTGCTGCGCTTGAGTTCATTCTATTTAATCTGACTTCTTATAATAGGATGTATATTTTGAAAATATAATTCTTCATGCTGGAATTTGTGTCTTGGTGTAATGAAAAAATAAATATTTTCAATCTAATTGTTTTCCTGTCGAGGAAGGTTGCTATTATTCCAGTTCAGGACTTGAATTCTTCAACTTCCTCTATTTGTATTATAAATCAGACTGGAAATATGCAGTTCTTCTATAATTAATTTTCGCATCATTTAAGAATAGTTTGCCTTTCAAGGAAGAAACTTCCCGTGGAGCCCGATTAAGAACCTCACTCCAAATTTGTTCATATCAAAACTTAAGGTGCATTGCCAGTCAAAAATGTGAAATGGCTCATTTTAATTATCCTTATATACTTATACTGGTTTTTGTCTCTCTATGCTCATTGTATATAGTCCTGCATGTACTATGGCATTGCTATTCCTAACTGTACACAGCCCTTCCTCTCAAGGTAAATATTACTACATACCACACTGGCTCTGTGCTGCATTGTTTTTTCATGATGGAACAAACTTTCGATCATCAATGTAAATGTAGCTTCATACGAGACACCAAAATGTATTGAGAACATGTAACTAACCCATATGAATATCCCATATAGAAAAGCTTTGTGTTCACTCCTTTATGAACATGTAGCCGAGTTTCATTTGCAAACGAAAATGTAGGATTGCATCAACATAGGATATCAAATCAATAACTCATAACAATTTTACCACATCTGCACATGTCTGTGCATGATCAGTTGAATCAAAAGCAGACAGGAATGACAGAAAAGCTTTTATCTAATCTTGAATAATAAGATATAACTGATACCGTGTCGTATTGCCACATACTTTTATCTTATTACGTTTGTACCAGTCTCACATGATGCAGACAACTTTTGACAATACCAAAAATGAATTACATGAAAAAGATTTTGCTATGAGATGATGTACCCCCCCCCCAAAGAAAAAAAAAGAAAAATACAAATCACTCATCACTCAATACCACTCTATACCATATGTGTACTGTAATGCTTCACAAAACCACAAAAAATAACATTTAATTGT
>JAVTVY010054925.1:0-30377 GCA_036873755.1 Hanleya hanleyi | reverse complement strand
AAATGTAAACGAGACTCGAGGTCGACAAATGTGAGCGAGAATCGTGTACAACCAATGTAAGCGAGACTCGAGTACGACAAATGTAAGCGAGATTCGAGTGAGACAAACGTGAGCGAGACTCGAGTACGGCAAATTTAAACGAGACTCGAGTACGACAAATGTAAGCGAGACTCGAGTATGACAAATGTAATCGAGACTCGAGTACGACAAATGTAACAGAGACTCGAGTACGACCAATGTGAGCGAGAATCGAGTACGACAACTGCAAGCGAGACTCGAGTACGACCAATGTGACCGAGAATGGAGTACGACAAATGTGAGCGAGAATCAAGTACGACAAATGAAGTGAGACTAGAGTACGACAAATGTAAGCGAGACGCTAGTACGACAAACGTAAACGAGATTCGAGTACGGCGAATGTGAGCGAGACGCGAATTGTATGCGAGACTGCGAATAATTTAATCGAGATTCGAGTACGACTAATTTAATCTAAACCCAAAGAACAACAGCTGCAAGATATACGTTGCTATTAAAGATGTTGACCGATTAAATCAAGTCCGGTGAAAAACGGATCTGATATAAAACTATCGACGGGGAATGTATTCGATAATGGAAAACGAACGACACATGTATCGAGAGCGGAGGACTAGAGATGCAATCAGGACTGACACTAATGTAATGGAAACCTTACAACCCAACGTTCGATGTACGGTAACTGAGACTTGATACAGACAGATGTAATCGAGATAAAACATCAGATGCGACCAATCTACAAAAGCAAGATTTTATCGAGACCCAACTACATGTACCGGTAACTGGGGTCTGGTAGCGAAAGATTAAATACAGATCTAACAATTCTACTTGATATCTGATAGCCAGAAATGCAATCCATAATTCATAAAGACCTACCTACAGGTGTAACCGGTATCTGACAGGTGTGTGATGTAACTGCGGTCTAATACCGACAGGTGTGTGATGTAACTGTGGTCTAATAAAGACAGATGTGTGATGTAACTGCGGTATAATAACGACAGGTGTGTGATGTGACTGCGGTTTAATAACGATAGGTGTGTGATGCAACTGCGGCCTAATAACGACAGATGTGTGATTTAACTGCGGTCTATGCGGCAGATGTGGCAATGCTAACTGCGGTCTAACGCTGGCTGAATGTGTGATATATCGCAGTGCTATACGGCAAATTGTGTGATAGAAGACTTCGTCTATGGCACGACAGGTGTGTGAAGTAACTGCGGTCTAATCACGATAGGTGTGTGATGTGACTGTGGTCTAATAACGACGGATGTGTGATGTAACTGCGGTCTAATACGACAGATGTGTGATGAGACTGCGATCTTATAACGACAGGTGTGTGAAGTAACTGCGGTCTAATAACGACAGATGTGTGATTTAACTGCGGAATAGTAACGACGGGTGTGTGATGTAACTGCGGTCTAATAACGACAGGTGTGTGATGTGACTGCGGTATAATCTCGACGGGTGTGTGATGTAACTGCGGTCTAATAACGACAGGTGTGTGATGTGACTGCGGTATAATCTCGACGGGTGTGTGATGTAACTGCGGTCTAATAAGGACAGGTGGGTTCGAGATCTGACATCAGATGAAACTAATAGTAAATTTTGTCCATTTTAATTAGTCGTCTATTTTCGAGCATTTAAAAGTCAACTGTTGGCTTGACATAATTTTATTTTCTGTATAATGAATTGAAATCTACAATATGGCTACCATTTATCAGTGATATTTATAATTTATCAAGTTTAAGAACTTTGATCCTTAATAACACAATAATATTTGTTTAATGTACGGAGACTTGATTGCATATAGGATAACGTCAAAATGTACTGAATGTTAAACTCCGAATGTTGCCCATAACGACAGACGTAACTGAAATCAGACACCAAAAATGTATTCGAGATATAGCACTTGATGTAACTGAGCTTTGCTGGCAAAGTACAGGTATATATATTCGAGAAATAATGACAAAATATAGCCGACATCGGAAATAACGACCGATAACTGAGGTCTAATAACGACATTTGATAGTATAGTGTAATCCAGACATATATACGGACTCACATATGTAACTGAAGCCTAGAAGCAACATATGTGCTCGAGACTTGATTGAGGGAGTTTGGTAGTATATAAAGCCTTGTTTGACAAGTTTCTGCAATAATATTCTGTGACATTGATTGAAATCGTCACAGTCTGCACATAATCTAGCAAATGCTACCAGACGAGACATGTAGAAAAGGATGTAGACCTGATAGAGAAAGATTATTCAATATCTACATACAGACCTGATATAGATAAAGTTAATCGAGATCCAGCGACACATCTGGTAATGAAGTATTATTCGAAATCTAATGACAGGCAAGATAGAGTCAGATAATTCGAGATTTATCGACAGGCCTGATAGAGTGAGATTATTCGAGATCTAATGGCAGACCTGATAGAGTCAGATAATTCGAGATCTAATGACAGGCTTGATAGAGTGAGATTATTCGAGATCTAGTGACAGGCCTGATAATATTCGAGATAATTCGAGATTTAATGACAGGCCTGATAGAGTGAGATTATTCGGGATCTAATGACAGGCCCGATAGAATAAGATTATTCGAGATCTAATGACAGGCCTGATAGACTAAGATTATTCGAGATCTAATGACAGGCCCGATAGAGTAAGATTATTCTAGATCTAATGACGGGTCTGATAGAGTGAGATTATTCGAGATCTAATTACAGGCCCGATAGAGTAATATAATTCGAGATCTAATGACAGGTCAGATAGAGTAAGATTATTCGAAATCTAATGACAGGTCTGATAGAGTGAGATTATTCGAGATCTAATGACAGGCTTGATAGAGTAAGATTATTCGAGATCTAATGACAGGCCTGATAGACTAATATTATTCGAGATCTAATGACAGGCCTGATAGAATGAGATTATTCGAGATCTAGTGGCAGGCCTGATAGAGAGATTATTCGAGGTTTAATGACAGGCCTGATAGCGTGAGATTATTCGACATCGAATGACAGGGCCGATAGAGTAAGATTATTCGAGATCTAATGACAGGCCTGATAGAGTGAGATTATTCGAGATCTAATAACAGGCCCGATAGAGTACGAATATTCGAGATCTAATGACAGGCCTGAGATTATTCGAGATGTAATACCAGGCTTGATAGCGTGAGATTATTCGAGATCTAATGACATGCCTGCTAGAGTGGGATTATTCGAGATCCAATGACAGGCCTGATAGAGTGAGATTGTACGAGGTCTAATGACAGACCTGATAGCGTGAGTTTATTCGACATCTAATGACATGCCTAATAGCGTAAGATTATTCGAAGTATAATGACAGGCCTGATAGAATGAGATTATTCGAGATCTAATGACAGGCCCGATAGAGTAATATAATTCGAGATCTAATGACAGGCCCAATAGAGTGAGATTATTCGAGATCAAATGACAGCTCATATAGAGTAAGATTATTCGAGGTCTAAACACAGTCCAGATAGAGTAAGATTATTCGAGATCTAATGACAGTATAGATAGAGTAAGATTATTCAAGATCTAATAACAGCCCAGATAGAGTGAGATTATTCGAGATCTAATGACAGGCATAGCGTAAGATTATTCGAAGTCTAATGACAGGCCTGATAGAATGAGATTATTCGAGATCTTATGACAGCCCAGATAGAGTAAGATTATTCGAGATCTAATGACAGCATAGATAGAATAAGATTATTCAAGATCTAATAACAGCCCAGAGAGAGTAAGATTAATCGAGATCTAATGACAGCCCAGATAGTCAGATTATTCGAGAACTAATGACTGCCCAGATAGAGTAAGATTATTCGAGATCTAATGACAGCCCAGATAGAGTAGGATTATTCGAGATCTAATGACAGCCCAGATAGAGTAAGATTATTCGCGATCTAATGACAGCCCAGATAGATTAAGATTATTCGAGATCTAGTGACAGCCCAGATAGAGTAAGATTAATCGGGATCTAATGACAGCCAAGACAGAGTAAGCTTATTCGAGAGCTAATGATCGCCCAGATAGATTAAGATTATTCGAGATCTAATGACAGCCCAGATAGAGTAAGATTATTCGTGATCTAATGACCGCCCAGATAGAGTAATATTATTCGAAAAACAGATCTAGTAGAGAACGATTTTTCAAGATCTAACGATATAAATGATGGAGAAAGATTATTTGACATCTAATGACAGACGTAGCTGTGATCTGGTAGATAAAGATTTTTCGAGATATAATGGCAAACCCGACAAAGAAAAATTACCAATATTCGTGATCTAACACTAGACCCCAAAGAAAAAGACTATTCGAGTTCTAACGAAAGATCTGATGGGGACAGATTACTCGAGATATAATGATAGACATGATAGAGAACGATTATTTAGCATTTGATGGGTGACCTGATGGACAAAGATTATTCGAGATCTAAAGACAGACCCGATAGAGAAAGATTATTCGAGTTCTAACGACAGACCTGATGGAGATTATTAGAGATCTAACGATACATGACAGGGAAAGATTATTCGAAATCTAACGACCGACCCGACAGAAAAAAGATTATTTGAGATCTGACGACAGACCTGACAGATGAAGGTAATGGAGCTCTAACGAGGCACCTGATATAGCAGATTATTCGAGATCTAATGACAGGCCTGATAGAGAAAACATATCTGAGATCTAATGACAGGCCTGATAGAGAAAACATATTTGAGATCTAATGAAAGACTTAAATGAGACGAGAAAGATTATTTTATATATAATGACAGACAAGATACAGACGTATTAGCCGTATTCGAGATCAAGGGACAGGACTGATAGAAAAAATTATTTGAGATGTAGAGACAGATTGTGCGAGATATAATGACAGACTTGATAGAGAGAGATAATAACAAGCCATGTTAGTGATTTAATGACAAATGTTACTGATATCTGATAGAGAAGACTATTCGAGAAGCCTGAAAGAAAACTGGTATAGAAAATTTGTTCGAGACCTAACGAGAGATCTGCGACAGATTATTCAAGATCTAACAATATAGAGAAAGGTTATTTGAGAGCTAAAACAGACCTGATAGAGAAAGATTATTCGAGAACTAACAATATACATGATAACGAAGGCTTATTCGAGATAAAACGACAGACCTGATAAATAAAGATTTTTCGATATATAACGAGAAATCTGAGAAAGATTATTCAATATCTAAGGACAGGCCCAAGGGAGAAAGATTATGACAGACCTGATATACAATTCGAGATCTAACGACAGACCTGATAAAGACAGATTATTCGAGATTTAACAATATACATCACAGAGAAAGATAATTCGAAGTCCAACAACAGACCTGATAGAAGAAATATTATCGAGAAAGATTATTCGGGATATAATGGCAGACCTAGTAGCGAAAGATTATTCGAGATCAAACGACAGACATGATAGAGAAAGTTAATCGAGATCTAATGTTATACAAGATAGAGAAAGAATATCCGACATCGGATGACAGCCCTGAAAGAGAGATATTATTCGAGATCTAATTACAGATCCGATTGAGGACGATTATTCGAGATCTATCGACAGATGTAAGTGAGATCTGGTGGAGAAGATTATTCGAGATCTATTGACAGATGTAAGTGAGACCTAGTGGAGAACGATTATTCGAGATCTATATCGACAGATGTAAGTGAGACCTGGTGGAGAAAGATTATTCGAGATCTATCGACGGATGTAAGTGAAAACTGTTGAAGAAAGATTATTCGAGATCTATCGACAGATGTAAGTGAGACCTGGTGAAGAAAGATTATTCGAGATCTATATCGACCGATGTAAGTGAGACCTGGTGGAGAAAGATTATTCGAGATCTATCGACAGATGTAAGTGAGACTTGGTGGAGAAAGATTATTCGAGACCTATCGACAGATGTAAGTGAGACCTTGTGGAGAAAGATTATTCGAGATCTATCGACAGATGTAAGTGAGACCTGGTGAAGAAAGATTATTCGAGATCTATATCGACCTATGTAAGTGAGACCTGGTGGAGAAAGATTATTCGAGATCTATCGACAGATGTAAGTGAGACCTGGTGAAGAAAGATTATTCGAGATCTATATCGACCGATGTAAGTGAGACCTGGTGGAGAAAGATTATTCGAGATCTATCGACAGATGTAAGTGAGACCTGGTAAAGAAAGATTATTCGAGATATATATACATTTTATCTATAATGACAGATGTAGCTTAGATCAGACAGGATAAAATATAATGGAGACCTAGCTTATAATGTTAACTTACTGCTAAGAATTAACACCACACTGTCTTGCATTAAACGTCCGCAAGATGGCAATCTTCAGGAATTTGTAGAGAAATATCCAGTATACTTATTCCAAAAATAGTATAAACTCTGTGATCAAGTCTGCTTCTTTATACGAAAATGTTTAGGTATTCATACACATATACAATATGTTGTGTATATGTTCTTTATATTATTGTAGGAAATAGTTTAATACAAAATCGTCTTTCAAATGCTCAAAATACATATTATATTTACAAATGCCCTATTCTCCATGATTGAATGCGAATATTGTATGTCCAGTTGTTCACTCAGATCAACTGAAATGATTTGTCTAATAGGCCTGAACATGTCTCGTCATCAAAGCTATGAATTCCATAGTAATATGTGCGGATAATAATGACATGCTATGAAATCTATTTTTATGGGGTCACGTATATCTGTTCAAAATATAGGTTAAGTTCACAGCATATTTTACAAATATGGACCTCCTTATCACCGGTGTATGATATGTCATATACACCCGTTGCCCACTCACATGCACGAGACTCATGGTGTAAACTGGCCATAAAAGTACAAAGTATAATATTACACCCCGAATACCCGAGAAATAGCTGTATTGTACATATGAACTATTAAAAAGATTGGTCATTCAAAATTCGTTTATCACACTCGTTACAGAAGTTAATATAGGTTTTATGTGAGGAACCTGATCAAAATCACGTAAATGACCAGACGTGACTCGGACAATTTATTTCCTATATGAAAAGGTATTTACAATGTAGACACTGTAAGCAAGTGAATATATGGAAGACTGATATGCCAACATTGCGTGATGAAGGCATGTGTGATTAAGCGATGCGCGATGGAATAATGTGACGGAGCGATGTAATCAGTATCGCATCGTCGCATCGTTGCATCCAGCATCACATCGCGGTGTCAACGCACATCGCTCCATCATACTGAAGTGAAAGCGATGGACCAATTGGCCGTTTGTGGCTTCCATAGGTTATATCAATAAATAACCATACCGGCATTTAGTATAAGAATGTATGGTTATTATGACAGCGAGATTGTTGACCTGTGTAAAAATAAACTTTCATATTATCATTGAAGGCATGTTGCTGCGGGGGAGGGTTTATCCTGCGTTGCCGCTGAATCCTACGGAAGCATGGAAGGGACATGAAAAAAAAATTAATTTATCTTGGACCCCGAGATAATTGTTCATTGAGACTGCAGAATTATATCGGACCCCGAGATAATCGACCAATGAAAATGCAGAATTATCTCGGTCCCCGACATAATTATCATGGACCCCGAGATAATGGTCCAATGAAAATGCAGAATTACCTCGGACCCCGAGATAATGATCTCGTTCCCTCGAAATAACCGGTCAATGGAAAAATAATGCGAATCTGCACCACTTTGTAGAAATTCTATGCGGAAGCAGACTTACTCACGCAAAACCCACCAAATCGAAAAGAAAATTCGTGTCCCATAATCATACATATTCATACGGTGACAAGTGTACCTCCAACACAAGAGAGCTCGCAGCTCGAGGTATTATCCGTCGGGTCGCTGAATATTATATGCTAGCCGCATACCACAGATTCTACACAGATAAGATAGGGAGCTAGATCGATGAAAAAGATATGTCTAAAGCAATAAACATTAGCTAAAAGATCGACATAAGAATCTAATAAATAAGGCAGTGTTATTCGCTCTTTGAGCATTGGTGGGGGGGAGAGAGGAGGGGGGGCTCCCATTTTCGCCGCCCCTGACGATGAAATCAACATTTTTGTTCTTATTCCAGGTAACGATAGGCAAATCCTAATAAATTAATATTCTTGCTCTCCAATAATTGAAGCGTCAGTATCCGTGTCCATAATCAAAGGATATTTATTTTTATATATTTATAACCTTCTGTTCTCTTCATTGGAAAAGAAAATGACACACATTAATACGGAGATTTCATTGGCCAATTATGTCGGGGAACTAGATAATTCTGCATTCTCAATGGACGATTATCTCGGGGTCCGAAATGATTTTGCATTCTTATTGGACGATTATCTCGGGGTTCGAGATAATTCTGCATTTTTATTGACTATTATCCCGGGGTCCGTGATAATTATGTCGGGGTCCGAGATAATTTCGAAAAAGAAAAAAAATGTCCCTTCCATGCTTCCATAGAATCCAGGTGTTTAACCACTATTAAATATATGTATATACATCTATCAAACGAAATGAAGACATGGTGCCGCATACGGCATACCGGCATGTCAAGCATCGTCAAACAAGACAATTTATTGATGGAAATTTATGTAAGTGTAAAGACAACCCTTGTGGTTGCTACAGTGCATGATAACGAAAATTTGAAGAAGACAAAAACTTGAAGACAAGAGAATTAAAATTCGAAGATGACAAGAGAATTAAAAGTTAACAGAATAGCATGGATAATAACGGATTGATAGAAAATTAAGAAGATAACGGGGAAGTGAAAATTATCAGAGGCGAATGGATGATAACGAAGTTTTATTTGTGGACATTCATGAAAAGGAATGACGTGAAAGTCTTCAGATAAGACTGCATAATAATGAAGTGTTATTGGTGGGCATGAAAAAATGTGAGTTGACCTTTGACCTTGGGGTTGAACTTTGAACCTTGACCATAAATAGGGGTCAAGGGGTACAATGGGCAACTTAGTTTAGAAGCCACGTGATTGTGCGGTCATCGGTGACATCATCAGTAGTGAAAAAAACCGCATTATAGGGTGCGAACCGTTGTGTGGGTGATAACGGGCACATGCTGTAGAGTAAGACGGGAGTGTTATTAGGGTCGTGGTGTCATGTTGACCGATGACGTCATGGTGTCCATGTGCACGCGGAGAGTAGTAGGGAAAGGGCAGTCTGCTGTAGAAGTGTTCGGCAATAGGAGGGTCATACCTGGTCCAAATATACATGTTGTCGTATTGAAGCCCTCCCTTTGTACAATAATACCGGGGTGCATTCCAAGTACGCAGGTTACGTCAGTGTGATCTTATGCAGCCGAGGAGTAGTCATCATGGTGATGGTGCAATATGATCACGGCTCTAACCCATCATCGTTTATTAGTGATGATGTCATCACCTTTTCGGGATATGTATCATCTTCTTGTGGGTGAGGGTGAGGGTGTAGGTGAGGGTGGGGGTGAGGGTGATGTTGTGGTGAGGGTGAGTGCGAGGATATGGGTGAGGGCAAGATGAGGATGCGGATGTGGGATAGCGCGAGGATGTGGGAGAGGGTGCAGGTGAGATTAAGTGTGATGGTGAGGGTGTGGGTGAGATGTGGTTGAAGTTAAGGGTGATGGTGAGGGTGAGGTGAGGTTGAGGTGAGTGAGTGGGATTTAACATCAATTTTCAACTATATTTCAATCATATCACGGCGGTGCCTACATGTACCAGGACACGAGAGTGCCCAAAGTTCCTATTATCCTGGAGACTATAAGCCCAGCCAGTACAGCACCGGTTACCCACCCAAAAATTGACCGAGCTCAACGTTGCCTGGGTGCGAGTGAGGGCTAAGGGTGATGTTGAGGATGTGAGGCTGATGAGGTAAAGAGTGAGGGTGTGGGCGAGGCAGAGTGTGAGAGTGGAGATAATGGTGGGGGTGTGGATGAAGGAGAGAATGAGGGTGAGACTAATGGTGAGGGTGAGAGTGTGGGTCAGGGAGAGTGTGGACCTATATCGATGAAGATTAATAAAACAAGACTAAAATGGTGAGGGTGAGGGTGAGGATAAGCGTGATGGTGACGGTGTGGGTGAGGTTGTGGATGAGAGTCAGGTTGAGGTTCAGGATGCTGCATAAGGTGTGGGTGAGGATGAGGGTGAGGATGAAGTTGAGGTTAAGGGTGAGGGTGCGGGAGAGGGTGTGGGTGAGAGTGAGGGTTAAGGGTGATGATGGGGGCAAGGTTATAGTCGAGGGTAAGGATGAGGATGTAAGATAGCGCGAGGGTGAGGGTGAAGGTGAGGCTGCATATGAGGGTTAGGATAAGAGTATGTGTGAGGGTGAGGCTACAGATGAGGGTGAGGATAAGGGAATGGGTATGGGTGAGGCTACAGGTGAGGGAGAGGGAGAGGGTGAGGATAAGTGTGTGGGAGAGGATGAGGCTACAGGTGAGGGAGAGGGTGAGGGTGAGGATAAGGGTGTGGGTGTGGGTGAAGGAGATGGTGAGGATGAGGCCACAGAGGGTGGGGTGAGAATAAAAGTGTGGATGAGGGCGAGGCTACGGGCGAGTGTGAGGGAGAGGGTGAGGCTACATGTGAGGGTGAGGATAAGGGTATGGGTGCGGGTGAGACTACCGGTCTGGGTGAGGGAGAGGGTGAGGATAAGCGTGTGGGTGAGGATGAGGCTACAGTTGAGGGAGAGGGTAAGGGTGAAGATAAAGCTGAAGGAGATAGTGAGGGTGAGGCTACAGGTGAGGGTGAGGGAGAGGGTGAGGATAAGGGTATGGGTGAGGGTGAGGCTACAGGTGAGGGAGAGGATGAGGATAAGGGTATGGGTGAGGGTGAGGCTACAGGAGAGGGTGAGGGAGAGCGTGCATGGGGATAAGCGTGAGGGTGAAGATGAGGCTACAGATGAAAGTGAGGTAAGGGTGAAGCTGAGGATGAGGATGTAAGATCGGTTGAGGGTGTGGAAGAGTGTGAGGGTACGTTGTTTTGCTTGGTCAAACGAAATATTCCATAGTGAGTTCAACCGAACAGTTTCCCAGGACAATTTAGGAAAAGCGCCCATTTTAGGTGATTTCGATATCTAACAACCAAACATACTCACTTAAATGCGAAAACCGATTCCAACTGGCTGAAAAAAAGGCTGAAAAGCGTCGAACAGTTTGGAAGTTCGTCCTTAAAATGTCTGACACGTTAAACCTCTGTAAAAGGCTGATGTAATTATCCAGAATAAAGCCAAAGTTGTTTTGCTGACTTCTTTCTTGATTCCAGATGTTGTCAACAGGAGTGGTCCCAGTATCAGTGGACGTACGAATCAAAACAATTGCTCAATACCGTTTATTGCGACATGCGTACATGTAAATGTGTACTATCGTAGTTAACCTAGAAAGATTATACAGCGCGTTGTTCAGATTAAGTTAGTCATGCCGAAAACGACCTTATACTATGGGTTGGGCGATAGACCGATTTGTTTCACATTTTTACATTACCGGTACATTGATCATGTTGTGTTTTAACATTTCGTACATCAAAGGTTATACGGTATGAAAAAAAATACGACCGAACGTACAACGAGTAGGTCTACCGGTAATAGAACACGTTATTAGTACGGTACAATCATGTAATTGTAGCGTAATTATTTATTCTATCTACACGACTTTATTGTGCCGAGAGTTTTTGTCGGTGTGGTTGGGGCAGTTGTATATGACAATTACATGGAGATTATCCAAAATCTCGCAGTGCGGCTGTGTTGTTGTTCAAATTGATCAATCGAGTTAGACCCTGAATAATCTATGGTAATTGAGTCGACTCAGATCTTGCGACGATATATTTATAAATTAGAAAAAATGATACTCACAGTTCAGCTGGGTTAATTGAACTGATTTAACTACTCGCTTCGATATTATATCCAACCATTCACCCGGAAATATTTACAGTTCTAACCAATGAAATGCTTCCAAAACACCAGCGTCACCGGAGGGAGTTGATTGGTATCATGAAATTGACGTCACTCGAGTAATATTCGTCTACAGTGGCCGAGGATTGACGAGGGAGAAAAGAGAAAACCTCAATATTGAAACATTTATAGTATAGTATGTAAAAAAAAATAATGTAAAAAAGCATTTAAAAAATTGCAAAATCCCTTTGGAGAATCTTTTCATTTTTTTTGATTATTAATAAACTTTTGGGAGTTCACGAAGATGCGACACGTACTGACTTGGTAGGCCGACTTATAAATCTGAAAATCCAATAGCAGGCGTAACCCTAAATGTTTACATAGGTTGATACAGTATTTGTCCCTGTACGCCTCCACAGAGTTAGTTATACGCCTTACATAGTAATTTTGTGTTGACTCTTAGACACGATGACCCATACCATAATGGCCCTTCTGAACGACAGGAAACTTCTTTACCCGAGTTGTACGTACGTGTTTTCGATCGAGTCCATCATCCCAAGTCCACTCTCAGCACTGAACCTCAACCCACGGTATAGAAAAATTTCATATTGATTTTTGTTAGGCCAGACATAGACGCATCATTCTATGGTGAGGGGCCAGTCTGAAGCATGGGGAGGTAATGTGCAAGAGGCAATTAAAGCAGATCAGGGAACCGTTATGAAGGTACGTGTATGGGCTACTACCTGGTAGGAAATCTGTAGGAAATCTGTTTTATTGGTCAAATTCTGTCCCTTATGTAGGTCAGTATGTCACCACCCTGATTTTGAAATGAAAATTAAGGTACGTGTTCCCTATTGTCGGCTGTGTACACTGGAAAAGACACCAATATAAACAATTAACAAAATATTTCCACTTCTACTAACGTATATGCTACATTTAAGGCACCGTTATGAAGGTACGTGTATGGGCTACTACCAGGTAGGAAATCTGTTTTATTGGTCAAATTCTGTCCCTATGTAGGTCAGTAGGTCATTACCTTGATTTTGAAATGAAAATTAAGGTATGTGTTCCCTATTGTCAGTTATGTACACTGGAAAAGACACCAATATAAACAATTAACCATGTGCCAGTTTTTGAGGAATTAATTTCAGATTGTTCACATATCGAACTAATTCTGAATTAACATGAACTCTCGGGGGAATGGTCACAATATAGACGTGTCCTGAAATCTATTAATCAAATTGGAGGCCTATGGCCAATTGCAATTAAGATACCATTGTGAAGGTATGTGTATGGGCTATCTACACACGGCCCAATTAATGATATTCGTTAATTTTGCCAGTTAATAAGCATATGAAAGGAAATCTGTGGCTCCTGTTTCATGCAGTTAATTCCAATGGTCGAACGTGGCCATTTATAGTCGGCTATGCCAATTAACATGCATATTTACTATCATATCGCTGCTACGTTGACCATTATTGTAAAAAGTGTACAGTTTGTTGGAAGTGGATATGTTTCGACTCCATTTTACGAATTTTGGCCAGTTTTGGGATTGTTTTATATCGTCATTCACAAAAAAATGTTCAAAAGTGTTTAGCCATATACAAAAGACAAATCCATATGGCAACAGTGAAATCTATGATGGCCGAGAAGGGACATCGCTGTATTGTGTTATGAATCTGGACCGACACACGAAGACAGGATGCGAAGTCGCGAAGGCAGGAAGCGAAGTGGCGAAGCCAGGATGCGAAGAACGAAGGCAGGATGCGAAGCGCGAAGTCAGGATGCGAAGGCAGGATGCGAAGGCAGGATGCGAAGTGCGAAGTCAGGATGCGAAGTCAGGATGCGAAGCGCGAAGTCAGGATGCGAAGTCAGGATGCGAAGCGCGAAGTCAGGATGCGAAATCAAAACAATGCGGAGCGCGAAGTCAGGATGCGAAATCAAAACAATGCGAAGCGCGAGGTCAGGATGCGAAATCAAAACAATGCGGAGCGCGAAGTCAGGATGCGAAATCAAAACAATGCAGAGCGGGATGTCAGGATGCGAAATCAAAACAAAGCGGAGCGCGAAGTCAGGATGCAAAATCAAAACAATGCGGAGCGCGAAGTCAGGATGCGAAATCAAAACATCGGCATTGCGCATGATCCTATCAAAACGAGGCCGGTTTGTAGCCCTGATTCCTAATATGCATTGTAGGGGCAATTGAAGATTATTGCTGGTTGTTGTTATCACAGCAACGGAGGAAGTAAAATTATTCTGATGTGTACCTTTGCTCAGCTTCACATTTTCAAGTTAAATACTACACTAACGTTCCGTCATTTACCTTGACTTACCGAATAGAGTAAACTGTTCAGACCGGGAAACGCACGTGATGTCATATAGCCAATCAAGATAGGAGCTTGCCAACACCGAGCAGCTAGGATTTTCTTTGATGTCTGCCCGTGCGATCTCCAAATATGGCAAGTGGTGGGTGTATTGATGTTAATGTCCTTCGAATAGCCAATCAAATTTGAATTTTAAAGAGGTCATACATTGCACTTCTCCTAATATGGACCACGGAATATTTATAGCGCTATGACATCACCAGACCTGTATTCTGATCAGATAATGTGTTACGTTCAGCCAAGGCAACACGTGTAGTGTTAGACTTGGTTAAGCGAAGATGACCTTTGCTTTGCATTACTGATGTTTTATAGAAATTCACGAATGGTATTTTGAATATTTTCAAATCTGTCTTTTCGGGAATGATTAAAACCGACCCGAATAATTGATAATTAATACTGAAGCGCTCAAAGCTTTGGTAAGACTCTAAGTTAGCCTGGTGACTGTTCAGCTTGACATTCTTATTCCAATCTTGCAAAATTTCCAGTTAGTCTGGTGTGTGAATGGGCCATACCATCTAGGAATAATTGAGAATTATTGCTTACCAGATAAATTGGTCTTTATATATAGTGTATATAGTGTAATTTTCGATGCTTGACAAACACGGGCTCTCGCTTTAAAATATGGCCATGTATGAGTATTATAGTAAGCTATATGATAATTTAGTGATTCTAAAAAAAAAATAGAAATTTTAAAATTTTAAAATTAAAAAAGCAATTTAAATTAAAAAAATATATATATATCTCTGACACAACAGTGCTATTTAGCCCTGTGTCCGAAACGATCCGGGCCAATTCTAAGATCGTGGTTTGTACAAATTTAGGATTGATGATATAAAATGTGAAATCAAGGATCAATATTTCCATACATCCTTATTATGTGCTAATAAATATATACACACGGAAACAGATAGACTATTAACAAGCAGTAAGATAATTAGCTGTTAGTTTGGGGCTATTGTCTAAAACTCGTATGCTCGTCACTCCATGCCAAAAGTCTACGTACAGGGGAATATCGTAATTCGCGAACATTAGGCTGGTTAAAAAAGTTTCCTGTTTAGCATCACCGCCCGCTTCGAAATATTCGGTCGCCCCAATTTTTTTATTTTTATTCTTTTTTTTTCCTCCTCATCTTTGGAATCGACGCTCCGAGACCGAAGTCAAGCGACTTAGAAGTAGATATCTCAATAAATGTACACTAAAATTTAATGAAACTAGATCCAGATACAAGCCAAACGATTTTTCTGTTCAATAAACTGTAGTTACATCATTCATCCGACGATGCATATAGTTTGGAGTCCGAAGTCGAGATTGTCAAGGCCGAGGCCGCCAAACATTGTCAATTTATTGTTTCTCTGTTTACGTCAACCCTTTGGAATATAAGCATAAATAAAGAGATATTCCTGTCTATTCTATTTGGTACAAATCGGCCGTGTTCTAATTCATTTCCAGAATTCCCCGTCAGTGTCCACCACAGAAACAGCCAAATCAAATAGTTCGATAAAACAGGCTTTGGGTGTGCATTTAAAACTTGCACAGTTATAAACCAGAATTGAAAATACAAAAATTGATATATATTTGTTCAAATATTATTCGAAATTCAAAACCATCTATCACTGAGTGATAATACCGCATGGTATCATAACGGTTCTCGGAAACGGTCTCAATCCCGCTAAAAACGCATGTCGCTCTCTCAACGGCCCTTTTCAGGGCCACCCAAAATTTACCGTCATCCCTCGAGGTGTAGGCATATCGGCTCTGCAAGATCATGATCATCGACATGGATCACTCAGCCTCATTATGGAATCACAACATACCCTAATTAACAAATTTAATAATAAGAATTTGACAAAAATTTACGTGGAGGGTGTTCGTAGGCTATATCATATTATTTAGTCCAAGTGTCATTTTCCGCCGCCAAACTGTCACACTAAAAATACCACGTGGGAGATAGCCGGATGCCATGGGAATTGGCCCATTTATGTTTGAATAAGAGTAACTGGGTTCCCGTTTTCAAGATATATTATTGCTGGTTGTGAGTTCCCACAAATATAGTGAAGACAGGAAATCATCCCTTGATAGAATAACAAAAATCCACAAAAACGAGGCAATGTTTTGGGATTTTATTTTTAACATCATGCTAAACAGGAAATTAATTTTAACCAGCCTTGGGATGATCTGTTCAACCTGAAATGCACGAGACTAAGTCCTACTAGAGTGTTAGCACTTCGTCGGTTAGCATAATGTTATTAATACTGCCACTTTGATCTGCTTAGCAATTTATCTGGTAAGCAATAATTCTCAATTGTTTTTAGATGGTCTGGCCCATTCACACACCAGGCTAACTGGAAATTTGTAAGATTGGAATAAAAATGTCAACCTGAACAGTCACCAGGCTAATTAGAGCCTTACGAAAGCTTTGAGCCCTTCAGTGTTAATTAGCAATTATTCGGGTCGGTTTTAATCATTCCCGAAACACCAGATCTGAAAATATTCAAATTACCATTTGTGAATTTCTATAAAACATCAGTAATGCAAAGCAAAAGGTACAAATTAGAATAATTTTACTTCCTCCGTTGCTGTGATAATAACAACCAGCAATAATCTGCAATTGCCTCTGCAATGCATATTAGGAATCTGGGTTACAAGCCGGCCTCGTTTTGATAGAATCATGCCCAATGCTGATGTTTTGATTTCGCATCCTGACTTCGCGCTTCGCATTGTTTTGATTTCGCATCCTGACTTCGCGCTTCGCATTGTTTTGATTTCGCATCCTGACTTCGCGCTTCGCATCCTCACTTCGCATCCTGACTTCGCGCTTCGCATCCTGCCTTCGCATCCTGACTTCGCGCTCCGATTCCAGACTTTGCATTGTTTTGTTTTGATTTCGCATCCTGACTTCGCGCTTCGCATCCTGGCTTCGCCACTTCGCATCCTGGCTTCGCATTGTTTTGATTTCGCATCCTGACTTCGCGCTTCATGTTTTGATTTCGCATCCTGACTTCGCGCTTCGCATCTTGGCTTCGCCACTTCGCATCCTGACTTCGCGACTTCGCATCCTGACTTCGCGCTTCGCATCCTGACTTCGCATCCTGACTTCGCGCTTCGCATCGTGACTTCGCACTTCGCATCCTGCCTTCGCATCCTGACTTCGCGCTTCGCATCCTGCCTTCGTTCTTCGCATCCTGGCTTCGCCACTTCGCATCCTGCCTTCGCGACTTCGCATCCTGCCTTCGTGTGTCGGTCCAGATTCATAACACAATACAGCGATGTCCCTTCTCGGCCATCATAGAAATCTGTGAAGCTCCCTTGCATGCCTTTCTAAAGTGTGTTTACAATTCACAAATGAATACGTTGAAGACAAACTTCAGCCGTTCAGCCATATGCTACATCCTATAACAAGTCATTCGATTGGTTAACCTATCTGCAAAATGTCTTTCTGGCCCGAATGATATTTTAATGGCGGTGTTTCGCGATGTTATATTCGTGATCGAACTTTGAATGATTTCTGTCGTCATATCTGTACATGACTAACTATCAGAAGGTTGATTTTCGTTACAGGTACCGGTATATTATTTGTTATGGTGTATTGCTGTCTGGATACCTAGAGGTACGAGTCACATTGACTCAAAGTTAGAGCCTCTTTAACGACTTTTCTGCTGCTTCAGCTGAACATAAATGTAGTCATTTCCTGGATTGTCATCGTGACTTCCTAGGAAGGTCCAGTCACTGGTTCTCTCTAAGATAGTCGATTTGGCAATCCTGTGACTGCTTTAGAGAAGATTTCTTGGGAACGAAAGTATAATGAACTGGATCAACTTATCATCTTTCCTACTGTATCGATTTATACATATACACCTTAAACTGAAAGCATGGTTTGTGATGACAACATTAAAGCCTCTCAATCTCTACAGCGTCAAATACACCATTCCCGACTGAAGTTCTTCTCAGCTCACAGCGCCACTTCGCCATTTTAAACTTTCAGCCTTTCCTTCTCTACAGCATGACTGCACCATTCTAGACTGGAGTTCTTCTCATTTCTACGGAAGCATAGATAGGACATAGGTGAAAATTATTTTTCCGTCCACGAAATTATCTCCGACCAGGAGAAAATTATCTCCGACCCCGAGATACATCTCCGATCCGGAGAAAGTTATCTCCGACCCGAAGAAACTTATCTCCGACCCCGAGATACATCTCATTGTGCAATTATCTCCGGGCCGGAGATGTATCAGGGGGTCGGAGATAATTTTCTCCGGGTCGGCGATAAGTTTCTCAGGATCGGAGGTGTATCTCGGGGACGGAGATAAGTTTCTTCGGGTCAAGGATAAATTTCTCCGGGTTGGAGATGTATCTCGGGGTCGGAGATAATTTTCTCCGGGTCGGAGATAATTTCGTGGACGAAAAAAAAATTTCACCCATGTCCTATCTATGCTTCTGTACATTTCACAGCGTCGCTGTTTAATTTAAAAATCGAAGCCTCCGTTTCTCTAGCGTCACTGCTTACTGATTTGATAGCATTTCCTGGATTCACATACATTGATATATAGGGTTAATCTCATTCAAACATTGTTCACTGACTCTTAGCATTTCTTGTTTAGACAGATACACTGTTATACCACTATAATTTATTCAAATGTTCTTCAACGTAGCATTTCTATGACATATTAGCATCTAGAATTCTGCACAGTTTTATCTGTTTTTAATATGTTCGTTGTACTTTTATCGGAACATTGATAGAAATTCCCCTCTCAATGTTGGAAAAGTCATACGCCCACGACAGCCATCTTGAAATTCAAGATGGCCGCCATTTGAACCCGATCTCAGTCAATAATTCAATAACCGCGCAATATATCTACATTGTTCCTGTCTATACATATTAGGGCTTTTCGTCATACGTCCAGTTGAATGCTACATGTTATTCGACTTTGATTTGTCGTCACTGATGAGCTCGTCAAAGCGTATAGCGTGAACAAGGGTTTACTGATGCCGACAAGACAACAAGACTTTCATGACATTTATCACCAAAATAAAAAACCTTGAGCAAAGATGCTATCCTATAATAACTGGTTTCTAAGGTAATGGTTTGCGATGTGATTAAACTCGTCATAAAAGCAAACTATATTGTACCGACCCACGAGATTCACAGCTCACTTCACTACTATTCCAATACATCCGATATGAAATAATATATTTATACACCAAATAACGTGTACTTCATATGCTTTTAGAAATACTTCGCCCAAAAGATATACGTCGACCCTGATAAGAAATTGCTCGGACATTTCGTGGAATATGCGAAACATATAGTAAGTTTTTTTATAGCAAAGGGCTCTCTCGAGAGAGAAATTTTCAAGTTGACGAGCGTATGTTTTATGTGGTGTAGGTAGCTGACTAATCTTGGAAGTCAAGATATTAAACCGCCACATTTATGTTGTGGTCCTATAAACCATTCACTCATCCCCGAAATTGAAACCACTAAGTTGAATACATCTGTGAGGACTAAAAAATCACTATAGGCTTAACGAAATTCACTTATTTGCATAGTAATTAAAATAGGATTCAGATGGATAAAAGCACGTTGTACTCAAAACGACATGGACACCAACTGATTTCGTGCAACATGAATGAGGTAATGCCATTAGAAACAAAGCCATGCTATAATGTCAAATGAAAAGAGCTTGTGGTATTGCTTATTTTGGCGTCGAAGATTGTTCAATCAAATCTGTCCCCATCAACGAATATTCACTGGAAACTCAGGAAGATATGAGCGGATACTCTCTCTGTCTTATTAGCTTATCATATTGGGGGTTGTTTATTTAATTAAAAACGTGATCGGTACTTCCAAAATGGAATGCTTAATGAGGTTTGAATGACTGTCGAAGTGAACATAAATGGAGCACAAACATTTTTTCTGGATATCCCCTTCTCGAATAAGTACATGTATTACCAGCCACAACGTTTCGCTGAGTATGTTCCCAGAGTTTTAAAGTGAAGCCACTTGGACACGCTATACGCATATTCGGCGTAACCTTCTGACAATAAATATTTGGGAAGTGCAAATCCAGAAGAGCCTTCGTGTTCAATAATGTATTTCGTTCAATTCTTCCAGTTTCCTTACATGACTAATTTAATAAATCTATCACAGAACCGTACTTGAGAGAAAATCCAAGAAAAGAAATAAAATTTTAAAATATTGGACAATAAATTACCCGAATAGCACATCCCGACACGATGACGTCAGCTGAGCAATCAATGTAAATCTGTTTGCTGGGAGAGGTAACCCTAAATATCTAACTGTGGAAATTTTCAGTACTATCATTTCAGATGTGGCGATAATACTCGGAGAAACATAAAAAGACGAACACAAACTGCCGTGCCTCGTGGCGATCATCTTGAAAAATGATTCTTACGGCCTACATAGTACGAAATGACTTCAGATCTCATTGCTTTCCCAGCGCCATGTCTAATTCCGTGTGCGCTTTGGTGCTATGAGAAAAATACAAATGTTTTGAAGACTCTAGAATCTCTGGTTGAATATATTTTCCTAATTTGCTTATTATCATTATCAATATTATATTTTCGTTTCATTTCTTAATTAATAAATAATACTGTCTTATAATACTGAGGTGAGTGAGTGAGTGAGTGAGTGGGTGAGTGAATGTGATTTAACGTCGCTTTCAACACTATTTCAGTCATATCACGATGTTTGGTTTTTATTCCTTTTCACACCCGGAAACCACACGGGTAGGGTCTGTAACATTGTACAACTGTTCTGCTTTCAAACACATCAAGTGTAATTCAGTAGTGCTGATATATAATGAAAAGCAGGCTGTGCCTAACTGACCCAACATGAAAATTTGGCGGCCATATTTTAAAATGTCCACAATAGCTTCCCATGGGGCATTTCGCGGTGGCCACATATCCAAATATGTTTCTGATGCCCTCATCTTACTTTGTGTCAAATTTCATGCTTTTGTGAAAAAAGGCGCAATTCGATGGAAAATCTGCACATATTGACTGGACTATAATGAACAGTATAAACAACAATATGTCCACATGTCTGAAATTATCCCCTGAACATTCAGAGGACCAACTTGCAGAAGTTATAAAATTATAACCTAACCAAGTTATCAAAATAGCAATAACTCTGAAAAGTTATAAGTTATAGTGCCCATTGACCACAAAATGTTTGTGGAAGTTGCTAAACGCCCGCCTGAACGCAGTGAAGCCCTAACGCTAGGGATTAAGTTCCCCTGCGTCTTCCACCGAAATCGGCGTCATGACAAACATGTCGCTCACCTGATGGTGCCGCCGGTACCCTGGTGCACCCTTTCATCAAGGGTCAGGGGCCAATGGTCAAAGCATGTGCATGTGACTGGAAGGTGGATAATGCGTTAAGGTGTTAAGATGGAGCGTTAAGGCGTTGAGACGGGCGTTAAGGCGTTAAGTTAGGGCGTTGAAACAGACGTTCAGACGTAACGACGGTCGTTGATGGACGTCACTGCATTTCAATGAATTAATGTCAATTCCATGAGATATTCTGAGCTATTTTGGCAGAGCGTCGAAGTGTTAAGTTAGACGTTGGCAGGCGTTACTGTGTTATGCCATTAAAAGCAAGCGTATCCCAAAGGCGTGCAAATTCGACGTTCAACCGTCAACATAGGTTATAAATGTTCTGAGTGCGAACGCGCGTTCACCAGACACTACGATATGATGCGACACCAGAAGAATATAGATGGGTATGAAGACACAGATGCTGAGATTATACCAGCTGATTCCGCGAGTCCACCTACTGATACCGATGCAGACTGTTGGGAGTCTATCCACTGATACGTAGAGCTAGACCTCAGATAGTCAGGTTACATCCCAGGGAATCCGGAGTGAGGACTCACATTCAGACTCGAGAATACGGTGGATCCTCAGACGTAGCCTTAGTATCTCAGCCGCGCTTTTATTGCAGCTGTTCATGTGGAGACACTGAAGTATCCACACAGCCCCGGCTTAGCACCGGCTTAAGCGGAATTAGACACGCTAGCTAGGGAGCTGTAATGGCAGAGCAACTCACATAATTAACTCATCTGATGTTAATAGATGAGCATCATGGACGTCTGATGGAATAAACGCCTCAACATGGGCTAAACCTGGTAAATGCAAGAATACCCAGAAAAACTAACCTGCAATGCCCGACCTCGTACGGCTTAAATTTCCCACCAAAACAATAAACCTTCATATATTTGTTTAGTGACATGTACAGAGGCCGGGCCTCCGGAACTAACAGTCCACTAACAGAATCCTATCATATACAGGTAATAAATTGGAACGATATGCAAGACGTGGGAAAAATTGACGACGTCTGGCGACTAAAAAGCAACCGTACAGGAAAGCTCCCCTCGGCACCTCACATTCAGACCCGAGAAAACGGTGGATTCTTCGACGTAGCCTTAGTATATCTATAATAAGTTATAATACCGACGCGGCGGTGATCGAAGATGCTGGACAGGATAACTTGCAACAGACTTACATCCGAATGCACCCCTGCATAAACAAAACAGCCATGGCGATCTATGAACAGTATAGTCTGCTGCCGCTTGAAATTAAAGGGGAGCCCACGCATAGGTCCATCATGAAGACTAAGACATGAGGAGGATATGGATCTATCACCCATTGAGGTCCTGCAAAATGCAATCAAAATGCGCACGCAACTGTTTCAGGACATGTCATTACAGTACCCTGCCTTACCCGACGACGATTAGGATAAATGGGCAAGAGCGAACATGGCCGAACGTTGACAAAACACCAAATGGTGGCTTCTGATTGGACAAAAGCAGCCAAGAATGCATCTAACGGACAAGAGCGAACATGATACATGCAACATCAAATGGCGGCTTCTGGTTGGACAAGAGTAGCCGTTGATGCGTCTGATACACACCATACATTGAATTGTAAACATACCCAACGCAGCTCCCCCAGCTTGGGTATGATGTAACATTCGGGAGAATAAACTACATGAAAACTTGCGAACGTGTTGAACTTTCTTTCTCTTATCTGTCTGCATCATACCGTTAATACGTAAGAGTCTAGGTATAGAAGACACAGGGAAAGTTAATCTTTAGCGTTAAGGCGTCACTACGCTAAGACGAGAGTTTAAACCCTACACACAGGTATATACGGACCTATGCCCGTGATGACATCGTGCCAGCCTTTGATGCCGCATTGCTGGTTCGAATACCACCAGTGTCATGGGGATTCCCCTTATCTCGCTACATAGGCTATGTGTTGCTATGTGTGGGGATTGCCCTTCTCTTGCGAATGAATTGCTATGCATTTAACGTTGAAGTACCTGAGGCACCTCCGAAACTGCCCTTTCTCTACTACTACTCGGTGTGCATGTGCGTATCACCACCAGTCTGGCTCTACCCGATGAGAGCTTCAATAGGATACCACCCACTCCACCATATGGACCAGGAATGAGCCATCTCTATCCCAAACGTCCATCCAAATGCCCTTTTTCTACTACTGCTCGACTGTGCATGCGGAGATTGATGGCACTTCCAATAGACACCAACAAGTTGAGGCTCTCACCCACGAGCGCTGCTCACCCTACACCGTCCAATTTGGACCAAGGATGGTCCATTTCGACCCCGAAACGTCCATTCAAATGCCCTTTTTCCACTATTCTCTGTCTGGGCATGCGAAAATGGACGGCATTTTCACTACACACCATTCCAGTCGGACCCTCTTCCACGAGTGATTCAAGAAGACACATCACACGACCAATCCGGACCACGAATGGTCCACCTCGACCCCAAAACGTCCACCCAAATGCCTTTTTCTGTTATTCCCTGGCTGCGCATGCACAGATTGATACCGGAAGTTACGTGACAAAGACGTGGCCTTTGACTCAAACATGACCGGACGTGACCTATCACACAGACGTGATCTTTGACTTTAGAACCTCATGTGACCTCGCACTGGATGTGAAGTCACCTCTACGTGACTCCACGACACTCACTCCATGACGCTCAATCTTAATGAATTTCCCGGCTTCCTACTACTGATTTGCCTACAACAATGGATACGGGTTATACCCAAAATATCACGTGATCAAACATGGTCGACGATTCTTACGATTCTTACGATTTCTCGCCAAAAAATATGCCGCTTGTATACACGATGCGGATTGGTCGAATCTTTGAGCGTAAACCTGATCTTGCTTCCCTGAATATGACCATGCACCTGCACCTGAACCCTGATCTTATGTTACGTCGCTTGAGGTGTTGACGTCACTTCCTCCCTCGCTGATCATGATCATACATACGCACCCATTATTTTCCAATACTCAGTGCTCGCTGACTGGGTATCTTGAATGTCAGCTCATTTTAAAAATCTGTTTTGAAAGCCTGTTGGGGATCGTGGACCCTGGTTTTCTTTCAAATTTGACACAAGTATGGGTTCTTATTTGGGTAGGATGAGGTTGAAATTATTTCGTGATCCGATTAAAATTGAAATTTCCTTTTATTTCATTTCTTCCTACATTATTCTTCAGAGCTTCAAAATAGGTCAATGAGAGTAACGCCGAACGAACCGGTACGAGTTGTCTCTCCTGTTTTTTTTATATTATTAGGCCTTTAGCCCTTTCCGGATAGGGCATGATCTCCCATTGAATCACTGCAGTTCGTTGTGTCCGGAGATATGGGCATCTGCTTCCGATAAGAATCGCTTCGGTTTCACTTTTACCAAAGGTCTTCGCAATTATTTACATAATATATTGAGAAAATATAACAGAATTAAAAGCTATTTTAATGAGGGAAATCTGTTTATATGTTTATGTTCAAATTTCCTAAATATGAAATGGTAATCCTTGTATGTATTATACATGTAGTAAATACTCTGGAATAGTTGAATACTTAATTACGTCAGGGCCTTTGGCACTTACCCCAAGTTCCCTGCACCAATGCGCCTCTAGTGCAACAACGGAGATAAATAATTTTCCGAATTATTTTATAGGCTGCATAACTAACATGAAAAGTCGAATAACAGATAAGATAGGAGACACTGTGCACATAATTCCAGTTCATTACTGCTGGAATCCTACACTGGCGCATGGCTTGGCCTTGATATGCGACTGGGAATGGGAGGTGTTAATACTATGTCCTGGATATGAGTGTCCATTTTCTATAGAAACTAAAGATGGACATTTATTTCAGGTGGAGAAAAATGTCCTAGCCAGGATAGAAGATAGGATCTGGACACTCTCAGCCACCGATAATTCCAAGCCTTCACACCGGGGCTAGGGGCCAATTGATAGCCATGTATTTTACATTTCCACATTTGATAGCCATGTATTTTACATTTCCATATTTGATAGCCATGTATTTTACATTTCCATATTTGATAGCCATGTATTTCACATTTCCATATTTGATAGCCATGTATTTTACATTTCCATATTTGATAGCCATGTATTTCACATTTCCATATTTGATAGCCATGTATTTCACATTTCCATATTTGGTAGCCATGTATTTCACATTTCCATATTTGATAGCCATGTATTTCACATTTCCATATTTGATAGCCATGTATTTCACATTTCCATATTTGATAGCCATGTATCTCACATTCCCACATAGTTCAAATAAACAATCACAATCAAAGGATGACTGAGATACTTTTACTTTGAAAAGAAATAAGAAATTCATTTGGAAAAAAGAATATTTGTCAGTGAAGAAGATTTTACGAACAGAAAAACAAAACTGTTGATTGCTTCTCTGTGGTAAGAAACTATCTTATTTTATTAATTCTATTAATGCCTGTTTGAAACTGGCTCAACTGTCGAACGTGAAACGTGTTTCGATTATTGGCGCGGAGGTTCCTTGGTGAACGACGGTTGAATGTCCAATTCAAAAGACAGTATTAGCACCAAACTTCACGCAGCATAAAATAAATTATAGATATAAACACAAGCTAGTTAATTGAGGAGGGAGGGAGGGAATTTGACTTAATGTCGCACTAATAGTTAATTGAGATAGAGAACTCCGTTGGTGCTCAATGACCTCATGATATTTCCGTCGTCAAATTGGTATCACCGATACGCTTTGCCGGTTGTGACGGTTTATATGAATACATTGAGATGAAACGTTGTTCACACGGCCGCTATCATCGGGTTAAGCGGACTTAAACATAAGATACGAAACGTTAGGCGAAAAAAAAATTGCATAGTATAAAACGACCAAGATGCCCAGGAAATATAGAGGTAGAGGGCGAGACCAAAGGATTTGTGTTCAGAAGGGAATATACAGAGTAAACCCAGTAAAGACCGTTTTCTCTTAAATGGGTTTCCTGCAAAAATCATAATGGTGCGTACCAGAAAAACCCGTTCAACTATAAAGACTTCAACATCCACTTTGTGGCCCTGCATGTGGACGGGCAGCAGGTCCCCGACCGTCCCCAACCAAGAATCGAATTATTACGGAAGAATTACATTCCGAAAGAATTACATTACATTACATTGCTACATGAATCTATCTGGCGTAACGGCTAAAATCAACCAAGATGATGGGAATATGATAGTTCGGGATGACGGAAACATGTAGTTCTCACGACCGTAGACAATTATCATCAGCAGAGCCTCGTCAAGCAAAGCAACTGGTGATTGGAAATTCGCACGAACGGGACAGGGGCTGACCACGGTTCTGGTCGTGAAACTCGTGGGTCGCAGTGTCCTTCATTCCTATTACCTAACTTGGCGGACGTATACGTGCCTCCCTTTACCTACCCTCTGATGATAAGTTCGCAGTCATGGAAAACAGGCTAATCTGTGAGGATGACTCCGACGACATATCGAGTGATTACTATGTCCTTCCAGGTTGGTAAAAATTCAAAGCACAAAACACTCCTGCAATTGTGTGAAGTCGCTCACAATCCAAGGAACTCCCAAACGGTCTGAAGGTGTTATCCTGATTGCCATAGACCTCCAAATATTAGAATGGTATTTCTCTTGTGAAAATACTCAAAGCGGTTAACGGGATATGACGGTTCCACTTTTCAGAACACTTACAATTTCTCCTCTAGAATTCCACCTATGACATCATAAAAACGCATATACATAGATAAATACAAGAATGTTCTGTCAATATCTCAGGTCAGATTATATAAAAAATTTGCATACGGCCACTTGGGCGAATTGTACATCCATTTTAAGAAAACAACTGCTGTTGTTATCTTGTTATCTGGATAAGCCCAAAATAATTTACATATGGCTATTACACCATTCCTTTCGTATATTTGTATTTAATACCGCCCAAGCCGGTGCTAGAGACCATGTGTGAATTTCATTCAAGATGTCTACATGAACATCTGCAGTAAAAAAGCGTGGCTGAGATACAAATCATCACTGGGATCACTTTTGCTTCTTGTGATGTGTTTTGATATGCAGTCCTATTGTTGGCCTGTGGGGTCATACGACTTCTTGTCAGTACGCCGACATATTCGTAAGTAACAATTTTTTAACAGTTGTATTTACATTTTAGTTGCAGTCAAAATGGATATTGCAAATTACAAGCGTCTGGTCCGTCATTCAAAATTCCGCCGTCGTCCATTAAAGAATATCCGCGTCTATAATCCAAAGATCTATCCAATATTCCATATAACAGTATTAGCACCAAATTCAAAAAGACAATCATAGTATACATAAGCATAGGCTAGTTTCCTGCAAGAGAGAAGCGGTCAACAATTTTCCAAAAACATTTCCCCAAGGAATTTGGCCAAGTTTAAAAAAATGAGGCTCGTTATGATTGCTAGAAATAAAGATACTGCAACAGAACGATTTTTTATTCTCTTTTGATTGCACTTATAGCATCACTGGTGATGATCATATCTGGGCATTTTTTTCTGCTCGTATCTACAACTACTGCATGGGAATTTTTCATCCAACAAATTACTTTTGTTTTAATTTCTAATGTCGTACGTCGATGTACTCTAATCGCTTGTTTGCGGCTACAATCATCCATACCACAAGAAACCGGAGAGCGCCCACAGACGTGAACGAGTGCAACGAAGCCCAAGGCCGTACGGTCTTCTATATTCGCCATGAGCACCTCCCCTCCCCCCCCTACCCCTCCTCATCCCGCAAGGCCGCAACTCCCAGGCCCCTATGCCTTTCAGCGATGAGATCACGCACGTATCAGAAAATTCGAAGGCAAGATCGAGAACGGATCTTCAATTAAGGGAACCGCTGGAAAGGGCGTTTGACCAGGTAGAATGATAGCCTTGCGCAAATCGGTGGATGATTACAACAGCCTGCAATGGGTGCTCAAGTCCGAACGACGTTTAGGCAAGACGGTTCTCCTCGTGAGGTGACACAGCTGGCCCAGTTCGTTTAATTGGTGGGTCCTCAGATCAGGTAAAGCGACTAGAAAACCCAAGCTCACCCGAGTCGGCGGTCAGTCTGCCCTCGGACATGTGATTGCTGAATAGACCTATATCACGCCAATCTCGCACGGAACAATTGAGCATTGTGGTGTATAGGTTTAAGCAGAATTAGAGACATAAGATACGAAACGTAGGGCCAGAGATCTTACACGTTATGATCGAATTTTGCGGTCAGTGTTTCTCCTAATTCCCAGGGGTTTCATATGTAGATGATTTCTACGATGTGGCGTACCTTATCTCTCTACTCGACAAACCTAGCAGAATCAACCGAACTTGTGCAGGCAAGAATATCACGCTTCCGCCCACGCTATTGACCTGCGTCACTACGCCATTGGAATTCAGACCTACGCCCACCAGGGTAACAAATCCGCCCAATCAGTCTCACACCGACACTCACGTTTCGACAGACCTCTGAACTCAATGTCCAACGTACCACGGTCTTACCGACAACCTTGGCAGAGACAGGACGCTCAGAATCCAGTGGGAGCGTACCAAATTCAGCTCAGTGAGCTAGCACTACATAAGATGTAATTCCAGTCATTGCTCCCCACTCGTAACATACGTTTACCTGTTTGATTTCTGGCCAAACCTGATTGAACAAGATGCATTTCGCCTGACATCTCGACCGGCAGGAACCCAGCATGATCAGTCCACCCTTCACGCGGGTGGTGAGATGTTACGGGTGTGGCAGGCGGTGCATGTGACGATGCCCAACGCACCTTCGTGAAATAACACAGCAACCCCAAAGACTTGCAACCGAACACTTCGTTCGTCGATGAAAACCTCATGGCGGAGACTTATGCCAGGGCGACCCAGCTCTTTACCAAAGGCATTCGTCGTTGGCGAATTTGTTTAGTAAAAACGAGGAGCATCACTGCCCGGTGGTGTTTACAAACCTGAGAAACACCTGTCAACGAACTCATATGTCAATTTTCCTGATCTTACATATCGCACCAATTTATTATCTAGAAGTAGCAAAATTCTGTTCGTGGGCTATTAATCCCCGTGGTCCGCCATCTGTACATATATGTAGGTTTGTCTTACTGAACAACTTCGTGTATTACAGGTTAGCTTTTCTGGGTAATCTTTCATTTACCATGTTTACCCTATGTTGGGGCAATGACGCCATCAGACGCTCTCGACCCTCATCCATTAACATCAGATCAGTTACATATTTGAGCTGATCTGTCTTCACTGCTCCCGAACTAGCGTATCTAATTCTGCTTAAGGTTACTGTATCGAGTCTCAGTTGCGTACGTCTACGTATCACAATTTTGCTTAATTACGTGGCAGTTTTTTTTGGTATCCATACAAACCCTCTCCACTAAATCATAAATAATTCATGAACCGGGCCGAACTTATAAAATTTGAGGCAAAATTTGAAGATCTACATGATTGGAATATTGTGTTCAAAGTTCATATTTGTACATCAAATAGCAAGAGAGATGTAATAACACTTTTTGACGAAAAACTAAACGGAGAAAACGGCCAAAAACCAATCAGCACTGTGTTCGACGGCTTGAGCCACGCTAATCCCCTGTTCGCAGTTGAATAAGAACCCCGCTGAGACAATGCTGTGACCGCTTGAGTAGATGTCAAACACTATTGTACGGTGTTCCG
>JAVTVY010054924.1:0-29801 GCA_036873755.1 Hanleya hanleyi | reverse complement strand
CAAGCAATATTGTCCGCACACGCTACTGGTCAGCCTTTGCAACGTTTGACTGTTCCAACACCACGTCTCTGTGCCTTGATCCATGAAGTCTGTTAAATCGGGATGGAGGGGTGGCAGGCCGTACGGGTCAAAGTATTCGCCCCGCTGTTCTGTCAAGTACACGGCCACCCAGTGTTCACCGGATCGCTCCATCGGGTCCGTGTTGAGAACGTAAGCAGCAGGATACACACGGTCTAATGGGAACACATCTCGGGCGAACACCCCTTGAAACATCATACGTGTCTCTGGGTCATTCTTCAGCACGGTGGTTATCTGCCCTGTATCCATGTTAGGTGGAGAAGTCACACAGCACGTTGCGCGCCTTGTCCACTTGAATGATGTTGTCAAACTCGGCGTAGCAGATCACATTGACGGTGCTCCGGAGGGCTCGTTGAAAGTGGATTTCCAACCGTAAATTGCCTAGCTTGGCCAGGGCCAGCTGATGGTCGTTCTCTAAGGTGGGGGTGAGATCGAAACAGAACAATGTGTATCCGTTCCCGTAGTCCTCCCGACTGATGAAATTCCCTTCGTCCTGGTTGATTTGACCGGTGGCTGTCAACAGGCTCTGATAGGCTCGAATGAAATTCGCGCGCCCAAAGTTCGGGGTTAAGGCGGTGGCTGGCACCTGTTGTCCATCCACATGCAGGGCCACAAAATTGATGCCCAAATGTTTAAAGTCAAACGGATTCTCTGGGTAGGCTCCACTGAAACTGGTATTTTCCACACAGGCCAGGATCAATCGTTTGGGTAGTTCCCCCAGGAACAGGTTGTCTTTGTTGGTGCTCATATTTCCAGCAGACACAGAGAACACTTTGGTTTGCACACGTCGGATAGGGTACTGGGCTGGTTTTGTTTCCAAGGCTTTCATGTGGCCCAATTGAACGGCTGGATTCGGTTTCACTTTTCGGACATACAGGACTGCGTCTTGGATGACAATCTTATAGTCCGCTGCATGCCCCTCTACGTTAGTGGCCATCAAGGCGAAGGTCGGAGGCGCCCGCATCAGTCGGATTTTGATGGGGATCTTGTTCAAGAGGTACCGGTCTTGCATGAACATGTCTGCGTGCAGTCGACCGATCATATCCACCGAGACGCCGTTCGCGGTCAAAGCCTTCCGTTTGTTATATCCCGTATTGTCGTTCTCTGCGCCCATGTGCTCGGCTTTGTCCTGGTAGAATAAAGCGGCTGTCAGTTGAGATTTTTTAGCCTCTCGGCCATGCGACAACAGCGTCTCGATGTAGGCTCGATAGGGGTACGTGTTGGTCGAGTCACTGATGAGTTTGTCGCTGAGAAATATATCCACTTGTTGAAACATCGAGTGCAGCCAGAGATTCGTGGGGCCCACCGTTGCTTGGTCGGCGATTCTGGTGCCATCTCCATTGGTGATCTTGGCTTTCACATACAAGTAGGTATGGGCTAAATCCACATAGGTCGTATCCGCATTACTGATGGTGAACTCGATGGGCCCTGTTGCGTTGATGCTGGAGAGCGGGAGATGCTCCACCCATAATCCTTGTTCGGCACTGGTCTGTGTGGGCGGCACGGTCCACAAATCAAATTCACTGTTGGTGGTGGGGCAGGACTCGGCGTGGATCAAGGACATGTTTTAAGAAAAGATATCCCGGGTCTTCTTCTTCGATGTGCGTCGTCGCTGGGTCGGACGTCGACTGGTGCGTGGTCTCGGTGGGGCAGCTCTTTTATTCCCTACGGTGCGTTGTGCTTTGGCCACCAAGACGCCTCCCGCTTCTTTGGCCCTCCGTTTCAAGGATTCTTTGGGTGCCGTACCCCCCAAGACATCACCGGCCACTTGCAGTCCACTGCGTACCGCTTGTTTGCCGATTGCTTTCACCCCACGCGTCACCAAGGGCAGGAACGTTTTGACGATGCTCCTGAGTATGTTCCCCAGTCCATGTCCACGTTGCATGCGTGCACCACTAAACACCGGAAAGCCACCCCCGGCCTGTTGGGCATAATAGTCCATATAGCTGCGTGCATCGCACTCGTAAGGCACCCTCATTATGCAAAGTGGGGAGCACGTGCTTGTCGAAAATGAAGTGTCAGCACTACTTTTCCTCGTTCGAATGCCACCGGTCGTCCCGTGTCATCTCTTATATCCACCGTGATCGTGTTGATGTCAGTTTGTCGTACGGGCAGGTAGGGCATGTGGGTGAAACTGTGGGTGACTTGATCGCCATACTTATTTTTAATGGGGACCACCCGTAACAGAGGTGTGTTGATATCGCCCACGATGTGGCTGTCCACCACGTCCGAGTAGACGTAGAATCCGTACATACCCGACTTCATATCCATCGGGATCTCGCCTTGGTGGGCGGTGGGACCAGCGAACGTCTGTAGATCGAAACCCAGCATTTGCTGTAGGATAGGACTCAGTACGACACTCGCGTTGGCGGTGACGGTAAGCTGTGCCTTGTCGTTGTGTGCGTTGTAATCAAAGTCCACGTGATTCTTGAAGGGATAGGCTTGGATGGGTTTTGAACTATTCGTGACCTGCCGTAGAGCCTTATAATGCAACAGTCTTGACAGCCCACCCATGAACTCTTTGGGAGTATCGTATTGGCCTTCGGGGAGGGTGAGTCGGGTGTCTTTTCCTTCGTAGGTCACCTCGTACCACACTTCATTGGCTCGCACGTTGTACCACGAGTAAGGGTATTGGATATCCACGAGGCCACATTTCCATCGTCCAGGTAAATGCAACGGTTGTGGTAATTGAGTCACATACTTGGCCACGGTGTTGTCAGGAAACACATCCAGCGAACTGTTACTGGGTAGGGTAAGGTAAAACATGGCGACTGAGCTGTCCTGCTGCTGCTGTTGGTTTTAATAGGTGTTCCAGACCTTGGGTGGTTGTGTCCGGCGTCGTGTTCGTCGCGTTGACTTGCTACGTGTCACGGCTCTGGAGATGTGCGGTGTCCTGCTCAAGGGTGGTTTTTTAAAGGTCTGAAAAGAAGGTGCCCGTTGTGGTGGTGGAGTTTTGGGGGGTGACTCCGGTTCCCATTCGAATTCCCAAGGTTGTGGAATCTGTCGTGGTGCACGACTCGGCGATTGCTGGGTTTGCTGCATAAAGGCCCAGCGGTGGGGTTCCCCACCAATTCCTGTGGTACATGCATGTCTTTCAAGCCTTGAGCGAAGACCTCCCATCCTCGAGGATCCGTGTGCGATCTGCGTTTACGCATCAGGTCATTCACTAAATCCGTCATGTGGGTGCCGGGGGCCACCTGATTCTGTACCAGGAGTTCGCCTTTATCATTCCAAGTCATGTTAGGATTCTGTTTCATCCGTTGTAATACCAGGCCAGCTTGTTTCTTGAGCGAGGCAGGTACACTCTTCAGCACTTCGTCTTCCACCCACTGTGTGGCTGTGGGGGCTACCCCTGGTAATGGCGGCTGTTGGAACGGTGCTGAGGTCGGCGGTCTGTCACGTGGTGGTGGTGGTGGTGGTGGTGGTGCTGTTGCTGGGGTAGAGAGGGTTTTGTATTGGTCGATGAACGTCATGTACCGCTGAAGCGTCTCATTGTACCGTTGTACTTTCTCACTGTCGCTTAACCCCGGTCTCTGTAAGATCTGTTGCATCTCTCCATCGAGGGTGTTTATGGTCTTCACCGTAGGTGGCACAGGGTAGGGCGATTGGAGGTTTTGAAGCAACCGTGGTTCGACGAGGACCATTTTTTTCGTGTGGTTCATTGTCGGCCGAAGAGTCCACCCAATACTGGACCCAACACGGAAGCGGCCAACGGTGCTAAGATGGCCCCGAGAAAGCCGCCTTTCTGTAACACCTTTTTCTTTTGTGTTTGTGGCACCCGCTTATGGACTAGGGTTCGGAGACCTGTCTTATGCTTGGCCAACTTGGTCTTCTGAGCCGGAGTCAGTGGTACGTTGCCTTTTAACAGGTTGTACCCGATCTCGCACAGACAGCGTACAAGGTCAGGGTCCGCACCGCGTACAATGGTTCGGACTAACTCGGGTGGGGCCGTCTTCAATACACGGAGCGTGGGAGCGTGCTTCCGTACTCGCGCAGACATCCTGTACAACTAATGCAGAACCCACAACTCTGCCCTTTTTATCCACCTCACAGACAAAGTCAACCCTGCTGTGGTATTCATTCTTTTTATTATCTCCATCATCAAACACACACACATCCCAGCTGGGGGCGCCACTGTGGGTGTGTTTACATTATTTTTGCAAGTACACGTGGTGGGTGTCTCCGGGAAAGATGCCGGTCCGTAGTCGAAGGTGGTCGGGGGTGGCTTGCTTGAGGTCGAAGAGCATATACCCGTGCTGAGGGGTTGTGGCATCTTTAAAGGCTTCCAACGCAAACGGTGTGCGGCCGGGATATATCTGTCTCGCCAGGTGCAGCAGTTGAGTGGTATCTCTCGGGTTTTTGAAGACCACCAGGTAGTGGGCATTTAAGCTGATGTTCCGATGTTCTTTGTTTTTACTGAACAGATTCTGCACAATGTAGATGATGCTGAGCCGTCGATGGTGGCGGCCTTTGGTAAAGAGTTGGGTGACCCGCGCATCCGTCTCCGCCATGAGATCATCCAGAACCATCAAGGTGTCGGGTTCCAAATCGGCCAGGTTGGGTAGGCCTTCCACGAACGTGATGTGGGGCATTGCTGCATACGCTGCCTGCCATTCTCCGTAACACCACACGACTCGGACAATAGGTGGGGTGATCATGCTGTCGGCGTGTTGAAGGAGCTTCCGGACGAAGTGCGTTTTGCCGGAGCCCGTCGGTCCTGCGATGAGACACGTGAAGGGATGCTGCCACCGTGGGTCCATGGTTCGACGTGTATCCGTTGTCGTGGTAACCCGCTCTTGTAAATTTCGTATGAGTGAACTGGAGTGGTGGTGGGTACAACGTCGGTTGTCGTTGTCTGTTCACATTCAGGGATGATGATGGTGGTGATGGGTACAACGTCGGTGGTCGTTGTCTGTTCACTGTGAGGGATGAAATCCGGTGGGTCTTGAGACGTAGTGGGTGTTCTTGGTGTAGGTGTAGAGCTCGACGTGGCTTGTACACGTGTGGTGGTGGTGGTGGTGACTGGGCTCGATACGACTGGTGCTCTCTGTAGACCGGTTTCGCTGGTGGCTGGTGTTCTCAGTTGGTTAAGTAACGTGCTGACATAGGCTACGTCGTAAAACACACCTCCGTACAACAAACTCAGCAGGGTTAGCACTATCACCCCAAAGACCACTTGCGCTTTGCGCGTTTTGCGAGACGCTGTCTTCAGAGGCAGCTGCTGTTGGTCCATAGCACTGTGGTCGGACGTGGAATGAAGGAGGACGGCAGTGGTGTCTGGCTTTATAGTCGTTTCACCTGGTTGGCAGCGACCCAGGAATTGAAGGAACTGGGCCAACCTTGCCATTTCACGAAATGAAACAGTTTGCCATGTCGACGTTCCGTTTTCAAAATCTGCTCCACCGTGTAGTAGTCTTGCTGTGTTTTTACGACAGGCTGTAATTCCGTCTCGTAAAACGTCCCTAGCAACGGTTCCCCTTGAAGATCTTCCAGTTCATAGACTCGCTGCTGTCGGGGTAGGCGCCGTTTAATCAGGAAGTGCTCATCGCTCCAGTTGGGCAAGTAACTTTTCTCGAACTTGCCCTTGACTTTACTGATCCGTACAGGGTCCCCGACCTTGTACACCGCCTTCGTCGTTCGCTGCGATGGCCTGGGGTACAACACACGCCGGACTTGGGCTTCATTGCGTTGGGTCACGGTAATGGGGGCTCTCTCTATACTCCGATGATAGGCTCGATTGTAACCCCTCACCAGTTTCGGGAGAACATCGATGTACCGCCTTGTATTCTTGTAGGTGAAATATTTATACATACGGCCTTTGAATGTCCTGTTGAACCTTTCCACCACGGAAGCCTTGGTCTCGTTGTACGTATGGAAGAAAAACACCTTCTGGGCTTTCAGAAACTGTTGGAACGGTCTGTTGAGGAATTCCGTGCCTTCGTCGGTTTGCAAATACAAAGGTTTGCGCCCGGTCTTGAAGATGTCTTTGAACGCCGCTATGAGATTCGCCCCCGTTTTCGTCCGGATGGGTACCACCCACGCATACTTCGATAGGATATCGATGCACGTCAAGATATACCGATTCCCATCGTTGTGTTTGGCAAAGGCGCTCATATCGACCAAATCCGCTTGCCACTGGGCATCTATTCCTCCCACGATGACGCGGTTCCGTAGAAAATGGCGACGGACAGATCGATGTAAGGTATAGGTGTCTTGTTTTCTTAACCAATCTCGGACTTGGGCACGTTGTATCCCCTGGGGTTTGGCCGCTCGATAGAGAGCCGACAATGCACTATAGGCCGCCGGACTGTCGGGACTGTAGTATAAGTTATCCAACACCTTCTCCCAGCGCTTCATGGTGACACAATGATGATGGACCCTGGCTCTATCGTTTATTTATAACGGGTATATCTTGGGCCGGAGTTTCTTTCTGATTTTCTTCGTGGGCTTCCACAGTGGCCATGGTCAATGACCAGTCCAACTCGTCTGATGACCGCTTGATAAGCACTTCATCCACATCTACCACGGCATCTTCCAATGCAGACCATAGATCAGGGTGAAGGGTAAAATGCACTGTACCCCCATGTAGCCGAGCCAATTGAGCAAAGAAAGGGCCGCGTCGGATGTACACATCGTGACACAAGTGGATGAGATTGCCGTCCAGTTCACCAGACAACACCGTTTGAATTTGGTCCAGCCCTCTCGGGACAGACGAATTTGAGCCGGGCGCGGTTGTGTAGGGTCCGCATCACAGATGTCTCCCACCTCCTCCATGATATCGACCTTATCCGCATACACGTGCAGGAAAACCTCGGGGGTCAAGCTGAAATACGCCAGTACTATATGCTCCGTCATGGTCAGTACGTGAATGGTACCAGATTTCACTGTCTCTCGTATTTATAGGGAGAACCCCGTGAGATCAAAGGATCAGGTGGTCATGTCATTGGGCTGACTGAGTCTAGCCGGGTAATCAATGGCATCGTCGTCGTCGGGTTCATGTAGTTGTTCATGGGGTTCAGCCAGCGCGTCCTCAATAGCACGAGCCCACCCCAACTGGTGTGATGATCGCTCGTCCGGTGTAAACAGCTGGTCCACAATAGGCACCACTTTCTCCAAGGCTGACCACAGATCGGGGTCTAGGGTGAAGCCTCGCGTAGGGTCTTGGTAGCGGCCCAGGCGTAGGAAGAAGGTTGCACGGTATACGTAGATGGCATTGTCTATGTGGATGAGGTTTCCGTCGAGCTCGCCGCTCAACACCCGTTTAAATTTGGTCCAGCCGTCACGAGGTAGCGTCACCGTATTCGATAAGGTCTCAGCGGGCGCCCAGCAAATATCTCCACGGTCTTCCACCAGGGTGACTTTATCTTCATAGACGTGTAACCCCACCCGGGGTGTAAGGGGCAGAATGGCTCGTAGGTCGGATGACATGCTTGCTCTAAATGTCGAACGGTGAATGACACACACTCTGTCTGTCTCTCGTATTTATGGGTAGGTCTCTCGGTGACACGGTTGACCCAATGACTAAGGGTAAATGACACACACTCTGTCTGACCCTGGTATTTATAGTGTCAATACCACAGCGCCAGGGTAAATAGGGCACAGACTAGTATGAGGCCAACCAGCCGGCGCTGGTTCCGGCGTGAGCGCTCGTGGTCCATAGATCGAGCATCAAGGATGGCTGTCATAGTCCAGTAGTGGTGAGTGATGGCATGCCTCTCCATCGAGTGCACTCTGTGGAGGACCGCTTCTGTGAACTCGTTCAGGATCTGGCGTCGTCCCTCGTTGTCGTCGCCATCTGCAAACATGGACCGGACCACTGCTCGGTAACCCGTGAATGAATTCACCACGGTGGCATACTGTAAAATGCGAGTCGCATGGGGCTGGATCTCCGCCATGGCTCTGCAACCGTAGAAATGAAGGTGTAGGATCCAGAGGGACGTGTTTTATAGACCAGATGTAGCTCTACGGGTGTAGTCCGTGATACGTACTATTCTGATGGGTTAGTCCAAAAAAGGGAGCAACAACAACAACACAGATTACATTTTTATTATGCGTGAACATCATAGGAATGCATGTACTGACCTGTCTGTGGGGGTTTTCCACAATGGCATATGCATCCGCGCGCTGCCGGTGATGCCGCGCACTGCCGGAGAACCCGCGTTCGCGCGCGCGCGCGCTGCGTGCTGGGGCGGGCCAGGCCGGTGAAAAAGTCCCGGAGGTTGAACATTGGAACTCTTCTGGGTTTGGAGGATGAACATACGGACGTCTAAGGGGAAAAATTGGAACTCTTCTATGTTTGGAGGTAGTTTTTAGTGAAAACCCGGAAGTGACGTCGCAACCCACGTGACCTGCGTATATACTCCTGTAAAATAGAGCCGATTTTATTTCTTTGGAGGGGCAAGGTCAATAGGACTTGCGCTTTTTATACTACTAAAATGTGAAGTAGATTACATCTTACATGTAAGATCTTTCGTGTTAATTCCGTCATTTACATCTGATGACGATACAGCTCACCAATCTCCAATGTACGAGTTGTCACAGCGAAACAGCTCACCAATTACCAGTATACGAGTTGTCAGAGCATTTCCATCATAGCTCTCTAGATTTGTATCTAATACCGCTTATGCCGGTGCTAGGGGCCGTGTGGTCATATCATCCAAGTTGCCACATGAACAGGTACAATAAAAGCGTACCTGAGATACAACACATATCACGAATCGTTAGATTCTTGGTGTGTGCTTTAGAATAGGTTAACCAGAAGACTATTCTGTGAAGTCATGTGACGCAGTCAGTATGTCGGCACCTCTTCCCACTTCCCTTATATGTGTTGTAATTTTTACCTGTATATGGCGAGATTCTGCTGGTGGACGTTTCGTCCCCGAGGCCTGCCCCCTGTACAGACCTTTTGGTCTTTGATATATGTTGGCATTTGTGGGAAGTTGATGCTGGGTCGACATCGGGCGTTACAGACTAGTCTTTCGTGTTAATTCCGTCATTTACATCTGATGACGATACAGCTCACCAATCTCCAATGTACGAGTTGTCACAGCGAAACAGCTCACCAATTACCAGTATACGAGTTGTCAGAGCATTTCCATCATAGCTCTCTAGATTTGTATCTAATACCGCTTATGCCGGTGCTAGGGGCCGTGTGGTCATATCATCCAAGTTGCCACATGAACAGGTACAATAAAAGCGTACCTGAGATACAACACATATCACGAATCGTTAGATTCTTGGTATGTGCTTTAGAATAGGTTAACCAGAAGGCTATTCTGTGAAGTCATGTGACGCAGTCAGTATGTCGGCACCTCTTCCCACTTCCCTTATATGTGTTGTAATTAAGGCCGTGATATGCATATGAAGTATTCTGGGGCATGGTCAGTACTTCCCAATTTCCCCTTTGTCCACTACTCGCCGATTTTTTTGATTTTTTTTATTATTATTTATTTATTTATTTATTTATTTATTTCCTCGAGAGCTTTAAAATAAGACCTCACTCTACCCAATCGGGCCACTAGTGCTCCACCTAGACTCCAACATGTCCACCCCGTATGGATTTATACATACATTGGGCTAATATCCCAGTATATGAGTGTCTATGGGTGTATATGCATCTATTTACAAGCCTAGCCGGTACTCAAAAAAACATTTCATAGCTTTTCCCATCGTATTCTACAACCTCATAGCTCATAGTAAAATCCATAAAAAAAAAAAAACTCCACCACCCAAAACACGCAAAAAAGATAGAAATGTGCGAATCAGGGAGATTACCTTTGCCTACAAGAGAAATTGGCCTAGTCTGAGTTGTCTCCCTTGCATCAAAGCGTCTAGATGGGGCTGTGGTTTGAAATGTGCGATTATCCGGGGAAATTGACCTTGGGTAGCCATTTTTCTTAGCGTTTGTTACATAAAACAGACCTGTACGGAATATTTCCACTCTTTTAAACCATCCACACCCAACAAAATTATATCAAACTAATTCATGCATTCAAATGTAAGTGATTCATATACCGCGGAAGACCACATGAAGGTCCCCACCGATGACGTTCGATGAACGTTCGTGATTTTTCTTTGCTGGTGCAAACTGGACAATAAATGCTCGACACTGGGGTGGCACTGTATCATAGACTGGTCGCAATATATGTATATTGGTGTCCATGGGTTGAACTATTTGGTGTAAAATGTCTGTGGAGCGGACACAAAACTAGACATTTTTTTCAGGCATATTTTCTCATCGCATGGGCGGAAACAACTGCCGAAACAAATATTACCTCAAAGGCAGCAAACCAGTTAGCAATGTAAGCCTGAACAATTATATTTTCAATGAATACAAGGTTGTGTTGAGAAATATATCTCAAAATATGATTAATTAATGATTTTCCATCATGACAAACGAACACCCGACCGGCTTCCAACAAATATGGCGGCGGGTATTCGAAGCTCGAAGTCAGAAAATTGCCAAACTTCAAAAATTCAGATCTCATCAACCAGAACGTCTTATGTGCTCACAGTTATTGACTATATCGTAAAATATGTATACTTACTAACCTTAGTTGGGTTCGTGATGAAATAATTTAGAAATAAGTAATTCGAGCACTTTTTGTGACATAGCAAAACGAAGATGACAGCCGTTTCCCTTTTCGCTGCGATGGTTTACACGAAAAACCGGCTCAGTTATAAAAATCCATATCTCCGTAAATATGAAATGTCCAAACTTTTTACGTCAAGACAATATTCTCTTATATGTGTACTTCCTATTTCCCGCAGGAATTTATGCAATATAAATTCTTTCCACAATAAACTTACAATTTACTGGTAATGGTAACGAAATTCTCCGTCTCAATTTGAGCTTCTTGTACGGCGGCGGAACGCCAAGATCAAAGAGCGCGTGCTGCAACGTAGCAGATCACGTGAGGGTCTAAATATAGATCGTTTGTTTACATATATCAGCTGATCGTGTCTGATACATAACAAACAATACCTTATAACAACAGTACTTTCCGTAATATCTGAATAGTTGATACTCGACCAAGAATTAATTATGACAGAAAAATTATCTTAGATAAGTTTTCGCCCTATTCATAGAAGTATTATTTCCGTCACATCAATTTCTGTCACAGTACTTTTTCAAAAATTTCACCAATTCGCTCCGGGCAAGCCCCTGTGCTGGTTCAATAATTTCAGTCCGTTATGCCGCCATCTTAAACCCACCACCCACCCATCCACCACCACAGCCGCCATCTTAAACCCACCACCCACCCATCCACCACAGCCGCCATCTTAAACCCACCACCCACCCATCCACCACAGCCGCCATCTTAAACCCACCACCCACCCATCCACCACAGCCGCCATCTTAAACCCACCACCCACCCATCCACCATCTTAAACCCACCACCCACCCATCCACCACAGCCGCCATCTTAAACCCACCACCCACCCATCCACCACAGCCGCCATCTTAAACCCACCACCCACCCATCCACCACAGCCGCCATCTTAAACCCACCACCCACCCATCCACCACAGCCGCCATCTTAAACCCACCACCCACCCATCCACCACAGCCGCCATCTTAAACCCACCACCCACCCATCCACCACAGCCGCCATCTTAAACCCACCACCCACCCATCCACCACAGCCGCCATCTTAAACCCACCACCCACCCATCCACCACACCCCATGTGACACAATACGCGCTTCTGATTGGCTGTCGCGTGACGTCACAGAGGTCATATGCAAATTTCTGAGGTCAAAAGACATCGTTTTACGCTTACATTACTACTTACCAGACAATATTAATTTAGTTAATGTGAAACAATAAGTTTGTAGCTCTACAGATCTCATCTGATTCATCACGGAGGAACAAATCTGAAAATATATGTATATATACCACATACGCTAAATATAAAAATGTGAATACTGAGAAACCACTACTTTGAAATGGCCTATATCTCAAGATATAATTATTCAAATCAAATGTTGTGACGCTTTCCCTTTCCGCGTTAGCTTTTCCCGAGATTTGCACACTACAGCATCGGGACCGATCCTCTCTCTTTCAGGAAACTAGCCTAGTTGAATGTATGCTCTTATTTGTTCTTTCAATTTGGTGTCAATGCAATTATCTCAGTCAGGTCTTTGAATTATGGACGCGGAAATTCCTTAATGGCCGACGACTGAGCTTTGCATGACGGACTAGATGCTCGTATCGAAAAATGGAAAACCGGAATATTTTAATGGCTGTTTATATCATCGTCACGCGATCGGCTTTCCCGCTGGCCCAACTGATTTGCATGTGAATAGAAAGCCAAACTATTTCACCGACGGTCAAACGAAGTTTGAGGTGAAAACCAAGAAAAAAAACATTGTAAACCGGCATTATTGGAATAGAGGCAAAACAGACATTGTGGAAACTAAAGCAGAATGTGACACTTATCACGCGTGAGTCAGAACACACCAATTACTGACAGCACTCCTGTTCGTTGAATTAACTGAACGGTCAGACAGTTTCCTTAAGCAAATCCTACATGTCACGATATGGGTAAGAAGCGCTTATGTTAAATATCTGGCTGGAGACCAGTCCTTATGTCACAGCAATGCGGAACACGGTAAAACACAGCATGCTCTGCTTTGTCCTTGCTATTCTTATAAGTATGCATGGGCTTTTACTGCTTGGTTCAATAAACCAGGTCGGAATTAGCGATCAACATGACAGAGGGGACAGGGGGATGCACTTCTGGTCCTTCTTTTTTTTCATACCCTTCTCCATTGCCAATGTCTCTCACGGGAACTTACGTGATTTCAAAGAGAGCAGATGACTACAGGGTGCATTTCACACGTAAATGATGTGCGGCTAAAAACCGGTATGGGATCGGATTATCGGCCATAAATAGATGTAAAATCTTTAACAAAATCCTGTAAAAGTATACATTTTCTAAATGGGCACACTCGTGCTATTATTCCAGGAGACTTGTGCGATATTGAACTTGAAAAGGAAAGACGTACATTCCTCCTTAACACTTCTTTAACTTTTCTGAAAAACTTCTTAAAATATATGAAAATGTGTCAAATTCTACCCACAACCCAGAGAAAACGCATAAAATGATTTTCTTTTTATGTATGTTAAAGCGTTTCCCGTCCAAAGGACAATTTAAAATGGCGGGGAAAAAAAACAGGCGGTCGACCTACTCGTTTTTCGTAAAATTTTATCGCCATAAAGGAATCATCATTTTCGCTTCCCGAGAAAGTGCCGATTTTGGCTTGCCAGATATTCAATTCCGGACACGATTAACTCTGTTGTGTCGAGTGGGTACGATCAACAAACAATTGTTATATCCTCGTTTGGAGAAACGGTTACGTCCAGCAGGGTGATACTAGAGATATCAGTTAGTAGAAAGGTAAGAAGAATTACAATGCTGTAAAAATCGAGCGACCTTCCTTATTATATAATTAGGGGGGGGGCACTTTGTGCGAAACAATGGCAAGTGCACCCACAATATAGCGTCGTTAACGTTACGAAGGCCAACAATCTTGACGTTAATCCCATTGTTGATTGTTGACGCCGACGACGTTTCATGTTTGACCACATGAGAATTCTTCATTTCAGTTGCTTGTATCATTGGTAACAACCTGTCGCGCATTGTCCGAGTTAACGTACAGAGCTACCGGTATAGTTGACGTAAATATCTCCCAGGCTAGCACGCAGAGAAACGTATATCCCAATTCGGAAAACGTTTTATCTCTCTGGGTTCACCAGGGGCGTACTGGTTCAGAGAACTTGCAGTAGGTACCGAAGGCCCTCCCTCGCAATTAGCAATTAAATAGTCTATTTATCAAGAGAATTATCTTCATAATTTATACGTATACAAGATCTATTGGTTCATGAAGAAAATATAAACAAAATAGTTTCTCAAACAAATATTCTTGATCAATATTTGATACACAATAATTGCGGGTGCCTTCGGTAAAAGTGAAACCGAGTCGACTATTTCTTTGGTGCCAAAATGGAATATTACGTGCGAAATATTTTTTTCAGTTAGCGTAAAGTATATTTACTTGTTTTATGCTCTCAATGTTTTGTAGGCCCTGTGTCTTATATAGTTTGCTTTATAACAGCATCTTGAAGCAATGGATTTGTGCAAAATCGTCTATTTTGAGGTGAAAGCCTGCAGCATACATTTCTCTGTTAACAGATGAAGCCCGTCGAGAACCAAGATAAACTTCACTCCGAATTATTGACCCTGCTAATAGTTTGTGTTGTCCAAGCACGGTTTTGGTTTCGGACTGGCTTCATGTGTTTACGAAGATAAAAAATGTACCGTACTGTTTTCACCAGTCCTTATGTCACAGCAATGCCGAACACGGTGAAACATAGCATGCTCTGCTTTGTCCTGGTCATTGTTATAGGTATGCATGGGCTTTTATTGCTTGGCTCAATAAACCATGTCGGAATTAGCGATCTCCATGACAGAGGGGACAGGGGGATGCACCTCGGGTCCTTATTTTTTTTCATACCCTTCTCCATTGCCTTGTCTCTCACGGGAATTTACGTGATTTCAAAGAAAGCAGATGACTACAGGGTGCATTTCACACCTAAATGATGTGCGGCTAAAAACCGGCATGGGGTCGGATTATCGGCCATAAATAGATGTAAAATCTTTAACAAAAATCCTATAAAAGCATATATTTTCTAAATGGGCACACTCGTGCTATTATTCCAGGAGACTTGTGCGATATTGAAATTGAAAAGGAAAGACGTGCAATCCTCCTTAAACCTTCTTTAACTTTTCTGAAAAACTTCATAAAATATATGAAAATGTGTAAAATTCTACCCAAAACCCAGAGAAACCGTATAAAATGATTTTCTTTTTATGTATGTTAAAGCGTTTCTTGTCCAAAGGACAGTTTAAAATGGCGGAAAAAACAGGCGGTCGACCTACTCGTTTTCCGTAAAATTTTATCGCCATGAATGAATCATCATTATCGCCCTCCCGAGAAAGTGCGGATTTTGGCTTGCCAGATATTTAATTCCGGACACGATTAACTCTGTTTTGTCGAGTGGGTGCGATCAACAAGCAATTGTTACATCCTCCTTTGGAGAAATGGTTACGTCCAGCAGGGTGATACCACTGAAAAAAGCCTGGCGTTAGAACCGCTTAGAAATTCAATAGGTGTAGTGTTTAGACCGTTTAAAAACTAAACGGGTGTTGCGTTAAACCGTTTAGTTGCTTCTTTTCCTAATCATGGCCATTTAGAAACTAAACGTAGACTGTTTAGTTGACTTCAATCACGGTAGTGGACAAAGATTCGATTCTAAACACCAGTATCTAGCACAAAGTATTCATTAAACATACCAATGCAAAGGGTCTTTTCAGTTACCAATTTGCGACGGAATTGGTCACAAAAGTAGTATACAGCCAGCATTTCGAGTTAACAGCGCTTCACTGCGCATGCGCAGAACCTTTTGTGACGTCACAGCGACCTGTTTTGGGGCGGTGTGCGCATGCGTGTGGTGGGTGGTGGTGGGATGGAGGTGGTGGGTTTAAGATGGCGGCTGTGGTGGGTGGTGGTGGGATGGAGGTGGTGGGTTTAAGATGGCGGCTGTGGTGGGTGGTGGTGGGTTTAAGATGGCGGCTGTGGTGGGTGGTGGTGGGATGGAGGTGGTGGGTTTAAGATGGCGGCTGTGGTGGGTGGTGGTGGGATGGAGGTGGTGGGTTTAAGATGGCGGCTGTGGTGGGTGGTGGTGGGATGGAGGTGGTGGGTTTAAGATGGCGGCTGTGGTGGGTGGTGGTGGGATGGAGGTGGTGGGTTTAAGATGGCGGCTGTGGTGGGTGGTGGTGGGATGGAGGTGGTGGGTTTAAGATGGCGGCTGTGGTTGGTGGTGGGATGGAGGTGGTGGGTTTAAGATGGCGGCTGTGGTTGGTGGTGGGATGGAGGTGGTGGGTTTAAGATGGCGGCTGTGGTTGGTGGTGGGATGGAGGTGGTGGGTTTAAGATGGCGGATTGTAGAAAAACGTATAAAAGCAGGCGATTTTTAGGGGTGGGGTGTATTCATTGCACTACCCTGCGGAGCACTCTGACTGACCTGACCTGACCAGCCTGCCTGCCTGCCTCGCTGCCTGCTTCACCTCTAGCCAGCCAGCCAGCCTGCTTGCCTGCTTGTATGAGCTGTGGAGAACCTTTTACTTTTTTTCATTTTACCAGTGCAAATTCACCATACTATTACACCGTAGCAGTTACTCACCAGCCTGAGTCCAAAGTCATGGAGTCATCATTTTTAGTGAAGCTTCGAAAGTACCGTGTTCGCCTCATTGATGAAATGCAGCATGTGGCCGAATTATGTGATTTGCTTATGGAGGAAAACATACTTCTGAAACAGCGTGTCGAAGATATCATGGCTGAGAAAACCACTTCAGCACAAAACAGAGCCCTCATCGATGGTCTAGTGCGCTCTACCCCCTATGCAGGGGCTGAAGAAGACGGGAAATGAAGAACTAGCAGATCTACTTCAAGCCGACGTTATACAAGATGATGGTATCTTAGTCATGGATACTACCGAAGAGCGTACAGCTAGCAAACGTACGCGCCCAGCGTCTGGTGTACCTGCCAAACGCGCTGCACGACCCAAACGGCCCCGACTAACACCTTTACAAATACCTGAGTCAGTGCTTCAGCCAGTACCCCAGCAAGTGCCTGTGAAACAAGAAGAAGAAGAAGAGGTGCAACTTCCTATGTCTGTGCAGGATATCAATAACATTATCCAGCAGGCCTACCAGGCAGCCCACACGGACATTTGGGAGCTCTCAGCCTATTTAACTGTGAGTGTCAAAGACGAAGAAGTGCATTTTAACGCACCGGCCTATAACGACAGATCCGCTAGGCATATTGCCTTGACCTTCGACACCTGGCAAAAACTAGAGACCCTTGATTACGCCATCGATGCGGTTATTCGCGACCAGGGGGGTAACGAAGCGAAATTTTATGTGGGTGACATCTTTGTCAGCTGCGCCTATTTCAACGACCAGCTCCTGGTGCATATCCGCAAATGGAAAATGAGGTTAGATACGCAATAGCGTGTTCCTTGTCCTCAGGGTGTCACCTTGAAAATAACGGCGTGGCGGAAGTTGCAGAGTCTCACAGCTACAATTCGTCAAGCCCTGGCTTACCAGGTGTCTCACTATATTTATAAGAAGTACATCGACACAGTCCTGGATCTTATCAGACCTCGCATTCGACACTTGCGTATCCAAGCATGTGCAGGCTGTGGGAACAACAGTCCGATAAACATGCATACGTGTGTGGACAATAGTGTACTCTCATACGCGCTAATCACTGAGGCACTACAGGACGTGACCGAGGAGCAAATTGCCCTGGCATTGGAAGCTGCCTGCGCTCCCAGAATTCCACGTGAAGAGATTGCTACCTACATCTACGTGCACCAGGGGCGGAAAGACGATGATGAGTTCAAACAAGTCTTGTTGCATAACTATTGAACAAGTGTGGTGTTGAAAAACATTTACCGTATTCCTACACGTTCATTGAAGCGTCTTGAGAGCGTATAATTGTATTAAAAATTCAATACTCAGAGTTGAAGACGTTCATTCTATTGATGTCTTGTTATGTATAAATATTGAACATTTTCAAGTCTTATTGCATTGCAACATTCAGACATTATCATCTGCCAGTCTTGCTCAAGCTGAAAATACGGCTTCTCTCCTCACGTATTCCTACACTATGTTCATTTTATGTTCATTCTATGTGCATTGAAGTGCCTTCATAGCGTATAATTGTATTAAAATTCAATACCCAGTGTTCAAACAAGTCTTGTTGCATAACTATTGAACAAGTGTGGTGTTGAAAAACATTTACCGTATTCCTACACGTTCATTGAAGCGTCTTGAGAGCGTATAATTGTATTAAAAATTCAATACTCAGAGTTTTTACTGTTAATTGTATTAAAATTCAATACTCAGAGTTGAAGACGTTCATTCTATTGTCTTGTTGTATAAATATTGAACATTTTCAAGTCTTATTGCATTGCAACATTCAGACATTATCATCTGCCAGTCTTGCTCAAGCTGAAAATACGGCTTCTCTCTTCACGTATTCCTACACTATGTTCATTTTATGTTCATTCTATGTGCATTGAAGTGCCTTCATAGCGTATAATTGTATTAAAATTCAATACCCAGAGTTTGGTGAACACGTTCATTCTATTTGTGTTAATAAAAATAGTAGAAAATTAAAAAATGGTTGTTAGTGTTCATTCTTTTTTTTTTTTTTTTTTTTTTTTTTGCAATTGTATTAAAAAAATTTTTTTTCATAGGGATGATGGGAGCTGGTGTTATTTTTTTTGGTGCTTTGAGTTTAGAAGTTTTCCCTTTCGGAAAGATGGGGTGGCTCTAAAAAGAGCCTTTGGAAAAGTGTTACGACACTTGTTTTAGGAGCGGTAAATTCTCTTTACCCCGGCCACCTGCTTCCTACAGACGGGACACTTGATCTTTAAATGCTGTTCGTCCGTTTCAGCGCAGTGGCACATGTCCCCAAAACATGTTAGCGTCACCCAGCATTCTTGACATAGGCATAAATGCCCGCACGGAAATAGGGCGTACAGGCTTTCCTCGTCTGTACACACGCTGCAGCTTGATTTACTTTCTTCCTTATGTCGGTCTTCTTCTTGTTTTGAAATCACAGCGTCCATTTGATCCATGTCTTGTCTCATGTGATTAATCTGTTCGTTCAGGCGGGTTACCTCGGCCCAAGAGCATGGTGGTGGTGGTGTTGTTGTTTCGGTAGCCGACGTTGTTTCGGTAGCCGACGTTGTTTCGGTTGGCCACGTCGTTATAATCGGAGTTTGGTTAGCCGTTGTATTTGCTGGAGGTCTGTTACTGTTTAACCAGGGGAGTTCTTCTTCATCAGTTACATCCTCATCTTCTTGTTCTTCTTCCATTGCCACCCTCCTGATCTCCTCGTCTTGTTCTTGACTTCGCTGTCTTATCAACCTCGCATCTTCTTCCATTGCTTCCCGCCTGAGCTCTTCCAGTTGTTCTTCACTTCGCCGTATCATCGTTTCGTCGGCAATAACCCGCTCAAAGCTTGTAATTATTGTCACTCCATCGTTGGCCGTAATCACCTCTCTGTGTTCTCTAGGATCTCTAGGATCGGTGAATAGCCTTCGTCTTGTACCCATGATTGTAGTTGTGAATAAATGGCAACATACTACGCGTTATTTATAGTCTAGGCGTTCTGTGGTGGGTGGTGGTGGGATGGAGGTGGTGGGTTTAAGATGGCGGCTGTGGTGGGTGGGTGGTGGGATGGAGGTGGTGGGTTTAAGATGGCGGTTGTGGTGGGTGGTGGTGGGATGGAGGTGGTGGGTTTAAGATGGCGGCCTGTGGCAGTGGGTCCAAGATGGTGGTATCTGCTAAAAAAAATTGTGTTTTATTTTCCCAACTTTAAAACGGGTCTCAATTTTTGCAATAAATGTGAGTTCACTGCAGCATGTTTATCGAAAAGAAAAAACTAGGAAATTTTATCCTTGGGCTACGGTAACTCACTCCCCATTTGACACCCATAGCTGTACTCACATTTTGCCTGCACACTGTGTTACTGTAGCTCAAGGATAAAATTTCCTAGTTTTCTTTTGATAAACCAGCTACAATTTTCAGGGTGACATTATAAGGCTGTGAGCAACATACTTGACGTATTTTTACCCAGGAAAACCGATTTATTTCCAGTGTACCGGGTTTTGCACACTACCTAACCATAACGTTACGTGTCTAAAAATCGATAAAATCATTAAAATAGTGGCTTAGTCTACCGCTACCCTTCTAAATTTTTAAATGCTACACGATCAGTTGCTCCAGTTCAACTTGAAATAAAATTTATACGTGCACTCGCATTTATTGCAAAATCACACCGGTTTAAAATTGCAAAAGAAACACAAAAATATTTCTCCAGCGTAAGTGAGCACAAAAAAATATAAAAATTACGCTCACGTCCGCGCGTTACACTATAAATAGCGCGCAGTATTTACTGATCCACATTCACAATTATGCCAGTGTCTACTAGACGTGCAGAAGCTTTTCATTTTACGAATGCGAATTCACCAGCCTATTACGTGGTATTTGATGAGCCTGATTCCACAGTCATGCAGTCATCCCTGTTGGTTGAAATCATGGATATTGACATACCAGACTTGATGACAAATCATGATGATGATGATGAACTACAACTGCTCGGAGCCATCGATATGGTACATGACGAGCCATGGATCGATGCTATTATAGGAGACTAATTTAAAGACGAACCCCAGGACCACCCTAATCAAGACCCCCCAGGAGCGACACCGGATCTTAGTCACCCCCCAGCAGCGACACCGGATCTTACCACAGTCGAATACCAATGTTTTGACGACATCGACCAAGTGCTACAAGATATGTTGAAACAACAAAGCCTCCAAGCTAAAGGAGAACAAGAAGCAGGAGAAACGGGAGAACAAGAAACAGAAGAAGAAACAGAAGAAGAAACAGAAACAGAAACAGAAGAAACAGAAACAGAAACAGAAGAAGGACAAGAAGGCGAAGGACAAGAAGTAGAAGAAAGCCAAGAAGGCGAAGGACAAGAAGTAGAAGAAAGCCAAGAAGGCGAAGGACAAGCAAAAAAGGAGAAGAGGAAAGACTCAAGAAAAAACAGAAAAGACTCAAGAAGAAGAAACAGAAAAGACTCAAGAAAAAACAGAAAAGACTCAAGAAAAAACAGAAAAGACTCAAGAAAAAACAGAAAAAACCCCACAAAAGACTCAAGAAAACTCAGAAAACAGGCAAGAACAAATAGAAAAGACACAAGAAAAAACAGAAAAGACGCAAGAAAAAACAGAATAAGAGAGAACACAAGAAAAATAAGCAAAAAAGAAAACGAAGACGTCATCCACTACGCTTCCGTAATAACAACAACAACACTGGCATCCAATACAGAATGCCAAGCAGCATCCTATTTACGCTGCGTGAAATGCTGTAACCACTTTGCCAAATACGCTATTTTCCCCTGTGGACATCAAGCCTTGTGTGTAGCTTGTATACATCAACATGCCCAATTACCAGAGTGTCGGGACGATTACAAACCCCTAGTGTGTGAATTCATAACCTTGATATGCCCAGTGTGTACTGTGAGAAGACAACGCCACCTGGCCCCAACGATGTAATGCCTTACATCTTCCAAAGGTCCTTTTGAGGACCACCTCATCTTTCCGAAAGGGAAAACTTCTAAACTGAAAAGCACAAAATAAAAAAAAATAAAAAAATAACACCAACTCCAACACATATAAAAACACCGCCCCTCCCCCTCTTTCTAGTCCAAGCCCCTGTGCTGGTTCAATAATTTCAGTCCGTTATGATTCGGGCTGTAATGTTATTCCTTTTACCGATGTAAAAGTAGTAACATGTCGCACAGGGTCGCCAACGACATTCATGCAAAAACATCCCCCCTGTCCCCTTCTCCCCCTCTTTCTAGTCCAAGCCCCTGTGCTGGTTCAATAATTTCAGTCCGTTATGATTCGGGCTGTAATGTTATTCCTTTTACCGATGTGTAAAAGTAGTAATATGTCGCACAGGGTCGTCAACGACAGTGACAAATATCTGCAATCATGCAAAAACACCCCCCCTCCCCCTCTTTCTAGTCCAAGCCCCTGTGCTGGTTCAATAATTTCAGTCCGTTATGATTCGGGCTGTAATGTTATTCCTTCTACCGATGTGTAAAAGTAGTAACATGTCGCACATGGTCGCCAACGACAGTGACAATATCTGCAATCATGCAAAAACACCCCTCCCCTCCCCCTCTTTCTAGTCCAAGCCCCTGTGCTGGTTCAATAATTTCAGTCCGTTATGATAAAAAAAAAAAAAAAACCTATGTGTTTGTAAGTAAGAGATTGGTCCTCAAAAGAACCGTTAATCGGGCAGGGATTGTTTTTTGGTGTTGCAGTTTGCTAATACTATAGAATAAAGAGGGGATGATGTAGGACCTGTGATTTGAATTTGTGCCAAGTTAGAAGCTCTCTTTCGATAGCAATGGTTGGCCCTGAAAAGGGACGTTGGACTCAATTTGTTCACCCTGTTTTCTTCAGGGGGGAGTTTTCCTGTTTACTCCATGTTGCTGACTGAAAAATAAGTATACCCTCGCCTGAGTTTGTAGAGGTGTTGTTGTTGTTCATCATCATCATTGGCGTCGTCGTCAGCATAAATCGAAAGATCGTTTAATATGTTGGCGGGTGCGATGGTAGAGCCCGCCTCATGTTCTTGTTTCACCTCTTTCATCATCATCTTCTGTTTTTCTGGGCGGTCTCCCTCTATTATTCCAGCGCCTGTCATGGTGGTGGACATCCTCGCTACCGTGTGGTTTTGCCCGGAAAGGTTGGTGGTGGTGGTGGTGGACATCCTCGCTACCGTGTGGTTTCGCCCGGAGGCCTTGCTTGTTGATAGCTTGGGTACAGTGCGGCTCATCTTGTTTTTCTTGAATATCTGAACGTCTTCTAAAGGGTCTGTGAAAAGGTTTTGGAGTGCCCCGCATCACGCTCCCGCTGGCTTTATACTCTCATACAGGTCATTTTCAATCTCGCTCATTGGTTCTTTTTTTATAGCCATTTCATTGGCTCTTTTATAGCCATTTCATTGGCCAATAGTGGGCTGTACCACCCTTGCTGGGTTAACGCCAGAATCCCGGCATTTTGCACGAAATTCGTCGAGTGGAAAATTTCCATGTTAAATGAATGCGTGTATTAAATAACATGATAGTCGATGTACACGGGACTGATGAATGTGTAGGCCCACGTGCAACCACCCTTCCTGGCTTAATTTTCAATTCACATATTTTTGCACCAAATTTGTCAATGTTAAATGATTGCGTGTATATTAATAACATGAGAGTCGATATTCACCCTTCCTGGATTAATTTTCAATCTACATATTTTTGCACCCAATTTGTCAATGTTAAATGATTGCGTGTAATTAATAACATGAGAGTCGATGTACACGTGGCTGATGAATGTCTAGACCCCACGTGCCACCACCATCCTTCCTGGGTTAATTTACAACCCACCTATTTTGCACGAAAATTCACAATTCCGAGGTTAAATCATTGCACATAACATTACAGCCCGAATCATAAGTAAAAAATTCTTCAATCGGACTAGTCAATCGATGAAAAAATAGCCTCCGCTTCAGTGGACCAGCGTGGGGAGTTGCGAATGATTTTGGTGCGTTGTGGATGACGCCATCTAGCGGCCGTTACAGGCACTGAGAATGGAATTTCTATCGGCTTGAGGGGTCATCTGCTAATAACCTATAGGCCGGTGAAGCCCTGGAGACGATTTCAGTGTTGCCTTCTCCCCGCCCTGTGAGCGAATTCTTAATTGTTACAGTCCAGGCACAAATGACACGCAGATGTAGCGTCGCAAAAGTATATTTATCTTGGAGCGAGCCTACAAAATTGCATTGTAATCTCAATTTAATTATTTTCTAGAACAGGGTACGGGTACGATACGATACGATACGAATTTTATTACGATGAAATAACGGACTGAAATTATTGAACCAGCACAGGGGCTTGGACTAGAAAGAGGGGGAGAGGGGGGTTGCAGATATTGTCACTGTCGTTGGCGACCCTGTGCGACATGTTACTACTTTTACACATCGGTAAAAGGAATAACATTACAGCCCGAATAGGGGTTTTTTTTTTTTTTTTTTTACTCACGAGTCATTAGCAAGAATCGATATATACACATTTGCCTGGTCGGTGTTTTGTCATTCACCACTATGGCAGCGCACGGAACGGAGCTTGCCTTCTTCCAACTCACGCCTGACGTCATCCTCATCGTCTATGACCATCAACTGCAGCTCATCGAAGAACATCCCCGAGAGGTGAAGCTATGTTTAAGCCTAGCAGGATGGACTCCATTGACACGGTTGTTACAGGGAAAAGAGCCCGAAGTCGATTTCATGCACGTGGGAGTCGGTGTCTACCTACGAAGTGGTAGAGATGATTCTTTTTTTCCCCGGTTAGAACAGTGTGGTGGTGCCTGTATCCTACTCCGGCCGGCATTATGGCAGGCGCTGAAAGCTATTATCACCGACGTCCACGACGTACTCTACCCCCAGGCCAACTCTGTAGCCACGCACACTCTTACACCGGACTGTACCCTATTGTTGTACCCTCAACGCGTGGAGCTCATCGATGACGATAGTCGATGTTGGTGTACGTCTGAACCAGCGCGTGTCTCTTTATCCCCGGAAGGCTGGATTACCTTGAAACGCGTGTTATGCGGTAACCTCGACGGTGATAGCATTCACCTGTGTGACGACGTCTACATTTTCCGCGGTCCCAATTTTGCTCGACTCCTCTGTCTCAAGCGAGGTGGTTTTACTCTGGACCCCGATCTATGGACGGCTTTGCAACAAGTAGTCCCCATGGTCGATGAAGTACTCTCTCCACAGGATCCCCTCACAGAATAGTACGACTCATGTCTGTACCCCTTACCTGACACTATAAATACCAGGGTGAGACAGAGTGTGTGTCATTCACCGTTCGACATTTGGAGCAAGCATGTCATCCGACCTACGAGCCATCCTGCCCCTTACACCCCAGGTGGGGTTACACGTCTATGAAGATAAAGTCACCCTGGTGGAAGACTGTGGATCTATTTGCTGGGCGCCTGCTGAGACCGTATCGAATACGGTGACGCTACAGCGTGACGGCTGGACCAAATTTAAACGGGTGTTGAGCGATGAGCTCGACGGACACCTCATCCACATAAACAATGCCATCTACGTATACCGTGGGCCTTTCTTCGCACGCCTGGGCCGCTACCAAGACCCTACGCGAAGCTTCACCCTAGACCCCCATCTGTGGTCAGCCTTGGAGAAAGTAGTGCCTATTGTGGACCAGCTGTTTACACCGGACGAGCGATCATCAGACGAGTTGGCGTGGGCTCGTGCTATGGAGGACGCGCTGGCTGAATCCCATGAAAAACAACAACTACATGAACCCGATACAGCCGGGGAACACGAAAGTACTATATCTATAGGGTCCACAGAGGCTAGAGTGTCAGCATCTACAGTGAACAAGGTGTTAACCGATTTGTATTACAACCCTACCAGTCCAGCCGCGTATAGCGCTGTGGGAGCGCTCGCTCGAGCTGCCCATTCCCAAGGCATCAGTCGAACTGAAGTTCGAGACTGGTTAAAAACCCAAGACACTTATAGTTTACATCGAGCAGCCCGACGACATTTTCGCCGTAACCGAGTCATCGTAGGAGGCATAGACGCGCAATGGCAGGCTGATTTAGTGGATATGAGTCGATTTGCACCTCACAATGATGGACATCGGTACATGTTGACCTGTATCGATATTTTATCCAAGTATGCCTGGGTACTACCCATTCGCACCAAAACAGGAGAGAATTTAGTACGGGCGTTCCAGCAGATTTTCAAGACGGGGCGCAAACCCCTTTATTTGCAAACGGATGAAGGCACAGAATTTCTCAACCGACCCTTTCAAGCCTTTCTTAAGAAACAGAAGGTATTTTTCTTCCATACGTACAACGAGACCAAAGCCTCTGTGGTGGAACGATTCAATCGCACCTTCAAAGGACGAATGTACAAGTATTTTACCGCCCAAAACACCCGACGGTACATCGATGTACTACCTCAACTGGTCCAAGGGTACAATCGAGCCTATCATCGCAGTATCCAGCGAGCTCCCCTCGATGTCACAGAACGCAACGAACATCAAGTGCGTGGTACGCTGTACTCACCCAGTCCACCACCACCACCACTCACGTCACCCCGTTACAAACGTGGAGATGTGGTACGGATCAGTAAAATGAAAGGACAATTTGAGAAAAGTTACTTGCCCAACTGGAGTGACGAGCACTTTGTCATCGTTCGCCATAAACCTCGACAGCCACACGTCTATCAACTGGAAGATCTACAAGGAGAAACACTGCAAGGCACGTTTTACGAGGCAGAATTACAACCCATAGTGAAAACACCGAAAAACTACTACACGGTGGAAAAGATTTTGAAAACGGAACGTCGACGTGGCATCCCCTATCATTTCGTCAAATGGCAAGGTTGGCCCCGTTCGTTTAATTCCTGGGTGTCAGGCCGTGACATGAAACGCCTATAAATTCTAACCCCTATCACCACCAGCCTTCAGTGTAGGATTGTACCATGGATAGTACACATCTACCCTTACTGTTACGAACTCGAAAAGCACAAGTGGGTACTGTAGTGTGTCTAGTAGTGCTTGTGGGTACGTTATTTGGAGGCGTGTTCTACGATTTGGCGTACGTGATATCCTGTTTCAACACCCTTCGTCCCACAATTCCACCTCAATCATCCACCACTTCGACCACTACGACGCTGCCTACGCCATCCAAGACGTCAAGGTACCGCCACGTATCAACCCAGACACCCACGCCTACCACGTGGCCGACGACGTCACCGACCCCATCCACCACGTCACCTGACCGCCACATCCATCCACCCACGCCTACGACGACGCCCCGTACTACGACGACGCTCCGTACTACTACTACTACTACGACTCCACGTGATCACCCGTCACCCCTGAGAAGCGACGACCCTTCCACTCCATCATCACCACCACCTAGTACACCTACCACCACTACGACTCCTACGACGCTAACACCATTTAGAGTGCACGAATCACGTTTACCACGGCAACGGTACCCGTTCGACTACGATCCCCGGTGGGATCCACGACAACGGTGGTGGGCCTCTGAACGCCGAGCGCAAATCACCAAATAAAATAAAAAAAAAAAAAAACTATGGATCCTCGGTGGCAGCATCCTTTCACGTGTCTCATCGCTGGACCGACAGGGTCGGGAAAAACACACTTCGTTCAACGTCTCATCCAACACGGGTCAGCCCTCATTTCACCTCCTCTAGCTCGCATCCTGTGGTGTTATGGCGCTTGGCAACCCGCGTACGAGGAACTGGCACGTGTCCCGGGACTCACCTTAATGGAAGGCTTACCCCCTGAGGATACGCCCAAAGACACGTTGGTGGTGGTGGACGATCTCATGACGGAAACGGACAGTCGAATCACCCGTCTCTTTACCAAAGGAAGCCATCATCGTCGGTTGAGCATCATCTACATCGTGCAGAATCTCTTCAGTAAGAACAAAGAGCACAGGAACATTAGTTTGAATGCTCAGTATGTGGTGTTATTCAAAAACCCCAGAGACGCTTCCCAAATTACGCACCTGGCCCAACAGATGTACCCTAAAAACACGGCCTTTGTACGAGAAGCCTTTGAAGATGCTACCCAACGAGCTCACGGGTATCTACTCATCGACTTGAAACAAGACACCCCCTCACCCCTTCGATTGCGTACCCACATTTTTCCCGGAGAGGTGCAGACGGTGTACACACCCAAATAAAAGAAGAAGACAACCCACTCTAGCCGTCACTCATCATGTCTGCACGGATACGCAAGCACGCGCCGGCCCTGCGCGTATTACGCAGCGCGCCACCGGAGGTGGGCCGGGCCCTGGTGCGCGGGGCGGATCCCGACTTGGTACGGTGTTTGTGTGAAGTGGCACATAATGTGTTAAAAGGCAATGTTCCGCTCAGTCCTCTGCAGAAAGGGAAATTGCAACGGCACAAGGCGGGTCTCCGAACGTTGGTGAAGAAGACGGATAGTGTCAAGAAAAAGAAACAGGTGTTACAGCGAGGTGGATTTCTCGGCGCACTCCTCGCACCCTTAGCCGCTACTGTACTGGGACCGTTACTAGGCTCCATCTTGGGACGCTAACGACTGTTACAGAGTTTGCAATCACCCTATCCCGTGCCTGCCACAGTGCAACAACTCCAGTCTCTGGATGAAGAGATGAATAGTATACTCCAACGTCGACTACCCGATCACGAGAAAATTCAACTCTACCATCATACGCTGAACCGGTACCAGACGTTTATGGATCAATATAGAGGGAGTAGTAGTAGTACACCACTGCCACAACTACCCACAACGCCCACAACGCCTACACTCACACCCCCACCACCCTCATCCTCTGCCTCACCTCAGCTGGAAGAAGAAGTGTTGGCCAGTGTGCCTAAAGCCTTCAAGACCAAGGCGCGTTTATTGTTGGACCGGCTGAAACAGAATGCCGATATGGGTTGGAACGCTGAAGGAAAACTGTTGATTCGAAACCAAGTGGTGCCGGGGTCTCATATGACCGATTTGAACAACGATATGGTACGTTCTCGCAAACACTCTAATCCACCGGGCTGGGAAGCCTTTGCTCAGGGATTAAAAGACACACACACCCCTCAAGAATTGGTAGGAAATCGTGAACGCTGGAAGTGGATGCAAGCACCCTCTCGACGTCCCCATACCTGGGAACGTGAATGGCAACCGCAGACGCCGCCCAAAACACCCTCACGGCGGGACCGTTCTTTTCACCCCTATGCCACCTCTATACCGGCCACACCACCGCCACGACGATCACGACGCCGAGGTAAGGCGCCCAAGGCCTGGGAACCCTACTAAGGTGCAGAAGCCAGAACAACTCAGTCGTCATGTTTTACCTGACGTTGCCCAGTAATATTTCACTCGATGTGTTTCCTGACAACACCTTGGCCAAGTATGTCACTCAATTACCACAACCGTTACATTTACCGGGTCGGTAGGAATGTGGACTGGTAGATATTCAGTACCCTTACTCGTGGTACAACGTACGAGACCAAGAAGTATGGTACGAAGTGACGTACGAAGGCAAAGTCACCAAACTCATTCTCCCCCCCGAAGGCCAATACGATACGCCCCAGAAGTTCATAGAGGGTCTGCTGTCCTTGTTGGAGTACAAGTCTCTACGGGAGGCCACGAATAATTCAAAACCCATGAAAGTCTACCCCTTCAAGAATCACGTGATCTTGGCTGTCAACCCACACAACGACAAGGCCTGTATCCTGCTGAGCCCTAACGTGGCTGTGAAACTCAGTCCTACACTACAGCAAATGTTAGGTCTGCCTTACAGGATGTACCCGGGGCCCACCACCGACAACGGTGACGATGTGATGGATATGAAAGTAGGCATGTACGGACTCTACGTCTACTCGGACGCAGTGGACAGCCATATTGTGGGCGATGTGAACACACCTCTGTTACGGGTGGTACCCATTAGCAAGTCGTATGGCAATCAAGTCAACCAGAGTTTCAACCATATACTCTACCTACCCGTACGACATACCGATATCAACACGATCACGGTGGATATAAGAGATGACACGGGACGCCCGGTCGCATTCGAACGAGGGAAAGTGGTGCTGACACTTCATTTCCGACAAGCCCGTTCTCCTCACTTCGTATAATGTACGTGCCTTACCAATGTCATACACCCAGCTATGCCGACTACTACAAGAAACAAACGGGGGAGGCTTGCCCATCTTTAGCGGTGCACGCATGCAACGAGGTCACGGATTGGGAAACATACTGGGCAGCATTGTGAAAACGTTCTTACCCTTGGTGACACGGGGTGTCAAAGCGGTAGGCAAACAAGCGGTACGCAGTGGATTGCGCGTGGCCGGTGATGTGATGGGAGGCACAGCACCCCGACAAGCTTTGAAACGACGGGCTAAAGAAGCCGGCAGCGTCTTGATCGCCAAAGCCCTTAAAAGACAACCCCGGACACAGCGAAGAGTCATTC